>CADCXT010002928.1:0-23095 GCA_902806775.1 Microtus agrestis | reverse complement strand
GTCATTGCATTGCTACACCCTTTCCTGTAAGTTCTTCCGGTCTTTTTGCTCTGATTACAGAGAAACCAGAGCCACACACGTGTTCTGTCCCCTGCATCTCATTCCTACTGAGGACACTGACACAAGGATGTAAAGAGACACCTTGTCCTGTAACAAGTGGGGACTTCATTGGTTTGCCGCAAGACCCATGGACATAAATACAGTAGTGTCTGCTATGGTTTGATGTCTCATGTGCCCAATCATCAAGGGGCTTCAGAGGCACTGTTAGGGGACTTAAGTGGTGACAATGGAGGGTGTTTCTTCAAAGGGGACTGTAAGATGCCAGCTTTTTCTGTTTCTGTTTAGTGGCATGCTGCTTGAGAGGCACTTCCTCAAGCTTCTGAGGCTAAAATCTAAAGCTATTGGGCTCATGAGCCTTGGACTTGAACCTCCAAAATCATAAAGCAAAATGAGACTCTCTTTTTGTCTATCAGTACTTTGTGTTAGTATTTTGTTGACACCATGGAAAGTCCTAATACAGTTCAAACACACAAATGAGTTCAATTAACACAGTTCCCAACACACACTGGAGCTCACTACCATAGTTCCCAACACAGTGAGTTCACTAAATACAGCCCCAACACACTGGAGTCACTCATCAAGAAGCTCCCACACCAAAGTTCTGGCTGGTTAGATCCTAAGAAGCTGAAATTTCTTCTCACATAAATGGGAGAGATATATTGGCTGGCAAAGGACTACAGGCAGATTCAAAACAATATTATGCAAAACAGCAGGAGTCAAAACGTCACACCAATGAGCTGCCCTGGTGATAGCACGGTGCTGTGGTCAAGCATCTGTATTTGGTCTCTTGAAAGAGCGGTTCGACAAACACTACCTGCCTACACTGGCACCTGTTCACTCACATGGCACCTCCAGAGGTGAATATTGTCTCCTACACTACTTAACAAAGAGGAAAGTATTTAAGTGGAAATGCTCACATTCTTGAACAGCGAAGTTAGACAGGGTGGTTCTGTGCAAGGAGGGACCACTGTGTCGTGGTGAGAGGTCCTGAGCTTACAGGCTAATGTCTTCCTATGAAAGCAGAGGCGAGAGGTGGCAAGGGAAGGGAAGCTGGAGCTTTCTCTCTAGTCTTATCCTCAAAAACCATCAGAGAGTGCCTAAACAGGCAAGTTTTTCTATCTCCAGTTCCCAGGAACCCATTGGGAAAAAGAGAGGTTGTTTAACTGAGGTGTAGAAAACCCACTGTAGCTCAACAGTCACATACAGAGACAAAGTGTGTGGCTTGCATGAATCAAGTAGGTGCCCCGGTGCTGGTTTGTCCTCGCCCTGTAGGTATGGGTTCCAGGAGCCCAGGATCACCTATTTTTGTTGATTCTGAGGCATTGCAGAAGTCCCACTCACTTGCAGTGTTTGAGGCTAATTTCCAGATCTGACATCTAAAGTACCTAGTAGGTGCAGTCACTTTCAGAAAATTTATCCTGACCCTGTTATCATTGAAGTTCTGGTTCAAACTAGACACAGTCTAAAGGAGCAGCCTGGCTGACTAGCTGCTCTGCCCAGAACCATGCTGAGGCCATGCTAGTAGGAGGATCCCACTACAGGAAGTCCCATTTGGGAGAAGTAGGAGATGACATCAGTTGACCTGCTGTGTGGATAGGGAGAATCCAAATGGCAGAAAAGGTTTCCTATACAGTGAAGTCTCTGCACACAGTGTACCATCAACACCATAAATAAGGCCAAAGAGCAATAGCACTCCTGTGCAGCTGCTGATAACATTGGGAAGGGGTCAAGAGAAGCAGATCAGGACTCATGGATGAAGACAATGAAGCAATTAGCACAGCTACTTTCCACACCCCAGCTTGACCAACACTAAGACTCTGGGAGCTGGGCTGCCATTCCATGTGGTACATCATCTGAAGGAGAGTGAGTTTGAGAAACCGGAACAAGACAGACTATTCTTCTCTTAGGGGCACTCCACTCCTCAGAGTGGTCCAAATTGAGATGCTTCTTCACGTGGTAATCTATCCCGGTGATGGGCCTAAGCAATGTAATATGATAACTCCAAAGATAAACAATGGTTACCATGAAATCATCATGTTGTGCCATAAAACTGCAGACTGAAAGAAATTGTTGCTTCTAGTTAACCCTTCCTCTTGCTACTTTTAGCATTAAAGACTCAGCAATTATTCTTGACAAACGCTTGGGTTTAGTTTTAGTAATGACTTTTGAAGCTTATATTAAACCTGATTATCTTTTCTAAATGGTGGAGGATAGCCCTCAGTCTAATTCTGGGTGGTTATCTGTCAATGTGATGAAATCATCCATAGAACCAATGATGTGATGGAGCCAGCTAAGCAGCACGGTGCTTCCCAGGTCCAGAATGGAACACAGCAGCCCCCGGCCACTCTTACATAACTGTTCTATTTCTGGCAGGCAGTGAAGACCATGGGGTTAAAGCCTCACTGTAAAATCTGCCCAAGGAGAACAGGGCCAGACCTCTGTCCTGCTGCTGCTCACACTGAAAGCAGATACTCGGGTCTTAGCATTAGTATTGCCAGGTTGTGTGGCCTGTCCCATTAGTGGTGTTAATTGAGTTTGGCTGGCTTGAGCAACAGGCAGTTTGGAACAAGTTTGACTCTGTGTCATGGGGCCCTGACTCTTTCACACCAGACATCCCTTAGACCGGGATTCAAAAGTTTCCTTCTCCTACTCAGCAGCGGAATTTCCATGAGGATTCTCCCAGTCTTGGGCTGGGTGGTCCCTGTCTTGCATGCCATCACAGAAACTGAGACTATTGCCATGATTATGCCTGCAGGGAACTAATAAAGATTTGGTTTTCCGATCAGGATATTTTTATTTTGTGTTGCTACCAAGAAGTAAAGAGAATCTGCACCAGCAAGTAAGTGTTGAGCACCAGGTTAGATGGCACAGAACCCACCTCAAACAAATGTGGCCTCGAGACCTGATCATGCACTGCACAGAAGGAAAGACTGAAACATAGGGGTTAAATGGATGATCAGCATTATGTTAAAGTGAATGGTCATAGGAAATACATCTGCTCATCCAGTCCACTCACTTCTGCCTCCGATATCCAACGAACAGAAGAGGCCTCATGAGCCGGGTGTCTTCCTACCGCTTCTACTCTGGGCGGAGCCCTGCTTCTGCTGGTAGGGGAGTGAAAGAGAGCAAACTCACACTTGAGGAAGGTGCCTGCACCATGATGTCACCCCAGTTCACACCTCAGATATCGGTGAGTCTCCAAACACTGCCTGTAATAGAGTCCAATTAGCTTTAGAAGACCATTCCAGAAAATCCTCACAATTTAAACAGCAACCCTTAAATAAGTGGACAGGTATGATCTCTGATTCAAGGTTTGAATGGGGATAAGAGAAACCCATATGCTTTTCTTCCTGTAGCAGATGACCTTCATAAGCTTGAATTACACTGTAAGGCCTTTAAAATGAGGGACTATTTACAAATGCCAGCTCTGTCCTCATCTACATCCATGCTCCGCAGCTATCCAATGCCCATCAGAAGAAGCAAGTAGAACTAGATAAATAAACAGACACAAGACCTGTTATCAACATATAGGTCCACACAGAATATGATGCTGGCAGGAGACCAGACAGTCAAGTGCTGTCTCTACATGTGGCTGTTGGAACCTATGTTGCCTGGAAATTTGGGGTCTTGTTCAGGTGCACGTTGACACCCCAGAGGAAAGAAAATCTCCAGCCCTCTGCTATCTTCAAATGATCATCAAGATCTAAAGGCCTGCCATCTCTTGACCCCAAGAATGCCAATTGGTTGACTCCTCCTACCCACTTTCTTGATTTTAATCAAGGATGGTCTTCCATGGCACATGCTGTCACAAAGTGCCACACTTTCCATACTTCAAGAGACAACGCCTGAAACAAAAAAGAAATCTCAGTATTTGAAAGAAAGATGCAACTGAAGATCTCGCCATAAGGTGTCTTCCAATAATTTCTCTGTGTCAGCAAAGCTCTTCAAAACTTCGTGGCATCATTAGCGCTATCACAGCCTCTGCATGGGAGAGAAGAGATGAATGCAGCATTGTCAGAACAGCTGCACAATGACTGGCCTGCAAATGCACTGTTCAGATACAAAGTAGGCAGAACAAGAGATGGCTAATCATATACCTGCCGCTCCCTCGCCCTGTTCTCAACCCACACAGAACAGGCCCTCTGAGCCGCCAGCTCCTATCAGCTCCTTGGCCTTTGCACAGTGGGTGAGCTGAGGCAAAGATAATTTCCTAGGCTGTTTGGCTATCAACAGACACCAAATTATTAGTTGGAGCAGATACATCTTTTCAACCATAAAATTCTTAAAAACAAACCTCATAAATAAATGTGTTTATTGCATTTCAAATAAAGAAGAGTGGATTCTTTACTTAGGAATCAATAAGTTGGGAGAGGGATATAGACATAGACATCTACCCTCATAGGAAACAAATTAAACACACACAGCCAGGTCCGTGGTATCCAGCTCCATAGCTGCAGAAAGTATCTTAAGATCGGCAGATTCAACTGGACTATATGTAACAGAGAAACATTCAGAAAAATCTTGCATTATACTGATGTGCAAACTTCTTGCCTTCTACCATTCCTCCTAAAACTAGAGGGAACAGTAACATTTGCATTGATTCAGCAGTGTAAGTGATCTGTGATGCTAAAGATGACCTGAGGATCTGTAATTGTTATACGCAGATACCATATGGTTTCTATGACTCGAGCATCCCGAGATACTGGTACAGTGGGGAGTCCTATCATCAATGTTGTGTGGCTTGGGGACTAGCTAAAGCAACTAGAAACAAGGCTAATTTATTCATGCTGTCCTGTCCAGTGACATTCTGGTAAATACTTAGCAAAAGAGTTCATGGTGGGCATGCCCCGGCTTTGCCTTAGCCATTTATGGTGTGAATATTCATGATATTTTATTCTACCAACATGAAACAAAAGAACCACCAGGAGCCCTGTCTGGTATGATCTTGTATATTTGAATGAAAGTGGTGGTGAAACCTGTGTAAACCAGATAAAGTCTCAGATAACATGTGTGACACTGAGGAGGGATTTACTGATGTCATCTGCAATTCTTTACTTCATAGTCCACCCTGTTTTTCAGAACCTAAGCGAACATCTTTATGTGCTGGGGCTGGATGGATGATATACCACACAGGTAGAATGAACGCCTCCATAAAATTTTCACTGAGTTCTTTCTGACCACACCAAGGTCACTTGGGATCCCCTGTCTTCCAGAAGCTGTTGGCCTGCTGCAACCCTGAAGTAAATAGCTGAGCATTATAAGAGAGGCGAAACTGTACCTGAAGTGTTCTGGATATCACTGTCGAATGGTTGGGAGGCAGGTGCTTGCAATGATAAGTGCATGTGGAAAGCTGTCATGGACCTCCAGCTGCACCATTTCACAAATGAAATGTAAAATCATTTCCTGACCACCCCCAACTACCTTTTTACTGAGATGAACTCCGAAGTCTTATTTTAAATAACATACTGATTCACTAGACACGTGACACACGTGACACACGTGACAGCACTCCTGCCCTGTATTATTTCACCTCTTGACTAGTGCCTTTCTCCTTCCCTTGCCTTCCTCTTCTGATTCTGACCTGCTTGCTCCATGTGTTAATTTATTATCTCTCCTCAGCACCACAAATTTTGTTAAGATGAAGGCACACCGAGGATGTAGGGCATGGCACAGAATAGTGGTCTGTAACTGGCAGACCCTTGCCCATTTTGTTTGTCTGCAGTGTTCATTCTGTGTTCACTTGATTTCAAATCACACAGTCTCTAAAGAACCTTTTTTTTTTGAGAGCTCAGCTACTCATTTATAAAGCTGTTCTAAAGAGATTCTGCCCTTGAATCTCCAATTTCCTGCCTTCTCCGGCATCTCTTGGCTACCACAGGCATGCTTTAAGGGATATGGAGAACCATGTGGTTTAGAAGAATAGGTAAGAGACAGATGAAGATGTGGCAAGAGTAGAGGCACTCCCTGAAGTATTCTTTCAGTGGGGTCTGCTCACTCAAGGATCCACATTTCAGATCTGCATCAAGCCCAGTTACTGATAGCACATGCTTTCCTTGGGTCTACTAGCCAAGAAAACCTGATGCGCCTCCGCCACGGGGCTTGAAACAACAGGTCTTGGGAAGACCGTGGTGCCAAAAACGTATTTCCAGGTAGACTGTCAGGCACAGAAGATAGAAGAAAAGTTGCAGCTTAGCATGTCACTGATGAGGTGAGGTTTGAAGAAGGACACGTCCTAAGCCACCCTCGACATTCCAGTGGCACCTAAGTCAGCATCTGGGGACTGCATCAACACTGCTGTGTCAGTGCAGAGTATTGTGAAGATAACTGGGAATTTAGGCTCTTTCTCCAACTGTAAATTGCTGATAGCGCAAAAGATCCTCAAAAGTACTTGAGAGAGCACTCTGTGATGTCAACAATGACTTCTCCCAGGCACTGGTGACGATAGAAGCCCATGAAGCAAATGGGAAGATGAGACAGGACTACAATGCCAGCCTTCCAAAGCCAGTTGATTTTCTGCAAACCCAATTAAAAACCTTAATACAGCATATTACTTTTCTGATGACCTCTTTGCATCCTGAATTTCACCATGATATATAATCCTCATAAGACCTCATAATGGCCAGGTCCTCCCACAGATGTACAGAGAGAATGATACAATTTTCTATGGTACCATGAAAACATTTAGGAAAATTGAGTATGCACTTAGGAGCTTTGTAAAACTAAATTTGATCCACCTCATCCCACTGACTACAGTAAGGAAAATCACATAAATTAGACATACAAACAAAAATAGTCACACACATCCAACAAGCAACAAACCCAAACAATCACTAGGAGGTTGTAGATATTACCTATTTTCAGACATAACAAAGGGAGACTATTAATCTTGAATAACTCCGTAACGCCTCCTCTTGAAAAACCATGTGGTGTTTGTGGGTTGGACCTTTCTCAGACTGGCAGACACAAGAGTGAGGAGAGGGTGTGACCTCAGAGAATCAGATGTCCGAACCAGACTGCACAACAGGGGCATCTGTAATTAATCTCCCACAACCTCGCCAGGTGGGTGTGGAGTAACTTGACAGCCTTGTACACATTTTCTGACCTTAGCCTGCCTTCCTCCCTACAGCCTTAATTATAACTAGAAGCTAACTCAATTTAGAATAGCAGGATAATCACTGTCCAAGTTTGTCTGCAGTGAGTATTCCTGCTAATGCCATTATCTTTAGAAATACATTTTCACTTTAATTATAATGCTCAGACTACCCCCATTTTAGCTCCAATTGTGACTTCTACAAGTTGACAGAGCTCAGTGTGTTTACTTGATCTTTAACCTGTAAGTCTAAATGTTCTACATAGAGCCATGCTGATTAGACCCAGTTCCCCGAGGGCATTAGTTTGACTTAGAAACACCAGCATCTGATGGCTGTTTGACCAAACACTCACTCATCCCATCTTTTTACCATCAGCCTCTTCTACCCACTCATCCATTGGCTGTAGACTGCTCCAGAGGACTTTTAAACAGATCATAATATGTTATTATTTCATTTTCCTCCTTTCCTTTCCCTTTCTTTATTTTTACATGGTGTGGCATTTTAAACGCAGACATAAACATCATGAGCTGATAAATGATAGGGCGCGAGTGTGTGTGGATATGTGTGATAGCAGGTGTTTAGTTATAGTTTTTACATGGTGTAAATAGCATGAGATATGGCACACAAACAAAGAGCTCATTTTTCCATATGAAGATGGAGTAAAGCCCAAGACTTCATCCTTTTCAGCATTGGCCAACCAGTAGCAAGAGGGTACATGGGATGGAACTCTGTGCTTAAAGGTGGCGCCTGGCCCAGATGTAGAATCAAATCTACACATGTGGTACCTGAAAGATATAATTCCACCCTGTCTAGGAAATAGGCTATCACCACTATGGGATGAAACACCAGAGGGTCACACTGGTGGAGGTGGTTTGTCTGAAGACTCCAACATTGCTCACTGGAAGAAAATCAGACAGGAACTTCAAGAAGGGCAGGAACCTGTAGGCAGGAGCGACGTAGAGGCATGCTGCTACTGGCTGATCACCATGGCTTGTTTCAGCCTCCATTTCATGGTTCCGAGACCAATGGCCAGGCATGTGTAGGGCCCCCACCTGATAATGGCCCTGGGCTTCCTCCCCATCCACACAATTTGGAAACGCCTTGTAGAGTTTGAACTTATATGGCATTTTCTCAATTGAGGCTTTCATTTGGAGTACTTCTTAATCAGTCGGGTTAGTATAAGATTTGTGCCAGTTGGTCTTGACTGAAAGAGTTAGTCAAAACTCTTAAATCCAAAGCTTTCAGTGGTAATGAACTTACAAACCACACACATGCACCAGAGGCAAAGCTGTTGAGGTACACGATCTATGCTTTCAAATTGTTAACACAATGCCATTCATCTGCCTCTGTAAAAGCCTCACTCAAAACAGTATGAAGCACAGCAGCCATTTCTTTTGGGCTAAAGGTTATAGAAGAGCTACAGGTCACAAATCAGCACAACTGTAAACTTTAATAGAAGCTTCCACTAACTCTGTGCTGGTATTAGGGACTGAGCTTCAATCCTGACAAATGAATCAAATGTCTCCAGATGCTAATACAAGCACATCAGTTAGGGGTCTGGGCTGCCTGAAGGCACAAGGAAATGTGTCTCCCACCTGAAGCACATCACCTACCAGTTTCATTGTATGTCACTTGGAGACTTATTTAACTGCAAAGCAAATTTTTGGCTCTCAAATGTAACTTCAGCATACATAACTCCTATATTCCTGATAGTAATGAGCATGTAGTGACTCTGAGTAAGAGAAAGACATATAGTACTAATGTAATCTTAAGTGGATAGAATGTTTATATAGTTTGGAATGTAAATACCTCAACTAGCAATCCTTCCTACACACTCTTTTCTCAGACCCTTGAATATTTTCTTTTGTTCTTTGCAGAATGTGAACATGTCAGCTTCTGACCTGTATGTAAACATATATGTATATGCATGAGCGATTATTCACACTCTATAAAAAAATAATCACCTGGATAGATAAGAGGTTGGGTGTTTCTATCTGAGGAGGAGGTTGAAGGGAGGGAGATAGACTCATCTCCAGCTCTATCTCAGGGAGATATGGAGACAGGCTGCAGCATGGTTAGCTTGCACACCATGAAGTCTCCTATTCCAGGAGCCAAGGAGAAGCACCGGTGGGGCTCATTTATTAAAAGAACTCTGCCACAGAGTCAATGTTGCTTTTACCAAAGTCTCCCCGATTTCTTCTGCAAAGGCCAAAGAACTTTTGGCATGGGCCTCGACCTGGGCAGAACTTCTCTGAGCAAATCTGGCAACACAGAAGTTAATTCATGCTTGATAGCAGAGCCAAGATCTGTGCAGAGAGAATCATTACATGGCTGGCATCACCTTTGGACAGGGGGTGCTAAGGGGTTGTGTTTCAGTTCCAGATCCTGCAGGAGGTTGACTTGTTCCGCCTGGGACTTGTAATTTCCTCAGTGTCTGAATGCTAAACACTTCAGAGGGATGCATTACACTACACTACAGATTTCTTCTGAATTTGTGTTGAAGCTTGATCTTAACAGTAATGTATTATTTAGTCAAAAACATTGATGCCAAGAAAGGTAAATAATATCAAAATTAAATATTATAATGTGCAGGGTGCTGTAGAGAGATTTTTAAAAATGTCAATGATAAAGTATCATCAGGAAAGAGTGGTAATGAATTACTCAGAAACATACCTGGTAAAAGAAGTGACCTTTCTACCAGTGATCAGCCATGGTCTTGGGCAATTTCACACTGGTATAAAATATACGATGCCTACTGAGGTAAGTAAAGTTCAATGACCTGGTCTGGTGACAAGGCTGGTGGTTTAACCAAGAACACAAGCCTTAAGTTAATATGAATTGTTTGGATGAGGAACTCCCAGCCTGCACACGATCTTGTCAAAGCCGTGCTCCAAACAGCGCGACCAATACATTTTGGCTACTCTCACAACCTAAAGGCTTAATATGTTTGAAATGTATCTGACAAAGAGCTGCTATTAAAACAGTGGAGGCCAACAGTAGCCCCTCCATGGCTTCTCTATTCTGGCTCTCACTGTGCTGGCATCTACCACTACACAGCTCCCTTCTCCAGAATATGAAGCTTTGAAGTCCATAAGCATCAATTGCAACCTTGTATGTGGTGTTGACCACACAATTACAAGATCAAACTCTCAGGGCCTGACTTATATAGTCTTTCTTAATTAAAATTTCATTCAAATTAAATCCAGCCCCATTTAGACAGACAGGGCAGACAAAAAGCTTTGTCAGTAGTTTCCCCCCAAACAACTGACTCAAAACACATGGCTAAAAGTTAGTAAGAGAAGAGGATGTCTCTGGCTCAAGCACCTCAAATGACAGGCTGGGTAAGTGGGCAGCTGGGAGATTTCCAAAGTCTACACCACAGCAACGCTGATACTACCTCAAATCTCTGAATCCTGAAGAGCCCCAATGGAGGCTGGGTGCGCCCAGGAACAGCTTAAAAGATTTAGCTGCATGACCTGTGTGTGTGTGTGTAAAAAGAGCACACACGCATGTATATATTACACACGCAGGTGAGCTCAAGAGAAGAGGAGCTCTACACAGGAGCAGGAGTCCCAGGTGGTTGAGAGCCCCCTGGTGGAGTTGCTGGGAGAGCTGAACTCTTGTCCTCTGCAAAAGGAGCAAGTGCTCTAAACCACTGTGCCATCCTTCTTCCTAGCTTTCCTATTTTTTTTCAGCATGTATTTTTGATAATGTTTCTCAACAACATCACGGAAAACAACTCTACACCATATCATGGCTCAGTTAGTCCCAGATTAAACCTTCAAAAAGGCAGCCGCCATGCTCAAATTCTGAAATACAGATACAAATTGCCTTTTTATAACGTCAGACTTGTAGCAAAGGCAAACAGAATAGACAATGTGCATCACTTAGAACATTTCCAGCTAAAGAAAAAAAGACAAAACCCAACCATCCTTGGGGAAGATCCAACACAAAATACCTACTTTTCATGGTAAACAGCTTTACTCATCCCCTGCCTTCACCAAATAAACACAATTAAACCCACAGAATTTATCATATCAACTCCTCTCTCACACTGCCTGGCATAGAGCTAGTGAATGTCTGCCCGCCTCCAATACAATTAAACAAAATGTGCTATCTTCTTAAAAATCTGGGAATAAACAACTTAAAGGCAAATAAAAAAAAGGTCCAGACAAATGAACACACTGAAGACTCCATCCCTCAAGTTGTAATATCCTGACATTCAGCCAAGGGACCCTTAACAGAAGCTTGTAGGCCAGAAGATTACTTAACTCTGGCACCACATCCTGAAGACAGCTGGCTGGAGGAAGCTGCGAGTGGGAGTCCAGGTGAGGACATTTTATTTTAGAACCAGGAGAGATGAGACACCTTCTATCACTCTGAGACTATTTTGGCTTCTCCCATCATGACATGGGGATAGGCTAGAAGATATGCACTGATATACCAACCTGGCCACAAGAGGATGAGGCTAGAAACTTAGGAGAAAGGAGAAGCTATGACATGTTGTGCGTGCATGCAGCTTGCTAGGACCAATGAGGGCACAGCCAAACAGAGAGGCTTTCTTCCCATTAGAAATGCAGGGAATCAGAAATCCAAGAACCTGGCACAAGCAGGAAGGACCCGATGCTTCCTCGGAGGGCATCAAGGAATGGGGATCCAGGCTAATCATACTTTTTGCTAGATCCCAGACTTGATGGATTGTGGCTGTGACTACACTGGGAGAATGGTGTGAGGACATGGCATGTGTGTCCCTGCTTGTCTGTCTGCAGATGTCCTCTTCACTTCAGGACACTGGCCTATGTTGGACTCTAAGGGGCTGATTCTGGAGAATTTAGTATGGGGACGCACCAACTGATTATACTGAACATTGACCGATTGAAAATAAAGTCACAGTTAGAAGTACAAGGGGATTAGGTTTCACCTTTTGCATTCCGGTGTGTACTAACCCACTACAGGTGCACAAAGGTATATTAATCATTTCGCATGTATGAGTAGAAACCCTAACCCACCATAATTTAGGAGGACATTTGTGAGGATAATAAAGGAATATTTTTCATGATGGATTCTCCTACTAGGTCCCTTTCCTTCAAAATCCATCAAAAAGAACGTGATGGGGTGGACAAATACACTGAATTTCTCAAATTTTGACTCTGCAACCGAATACCTGTGTGCTTTGGGACAAACTTTTGTTTGTATCTCAGGGAATATGTTTTTCTCCCTCTGTGCAACGGAGACAATGACTTCTTAGCAGGTTTCCAGGTGAGAGTATTATTTAACAGGGGGAAAACAAGAACTGATTTAGGGGATAATGGCAACATAGAGGCAGTCACACTCCATACACATCACCTCTGCCTTTGCCTTTGTTCTCTCCGGGAACCCCAATTTCTAGGGAAAGGTGGCACCTGAATGAGGCCACGTGGTCTCTCATTGAGAAGCACTTCATGTTTTCTGAAACACAACAATTGGAACACCAGCATCACTCCAGACTCCTAATCCTTGTTACTGCATTTGTGGTTCTGTTAATGCAATTAGCCTTTAGTGTCAGTGGTGGGAGGCAGCTGATGATTTTGTTATTGTTGTTTTGGCACAAGGCCTTCGATCCATAGTGCAAAGTGCCATCTTTTTCAACGTCCACTTTCTTAGTCTCCTTCTTTCTTTTCTTCCTTCCTTCCTTCCTTCCTTCCTTCCTTCCTTCCTCCTTCCTTCCTTCCTTCCTTCCTTCCTAAAGAAAAAGCTAGCCATAAAAATAAACCTGGAGAAGTGGCCCAAAAGTAAAATAATAGCAACACAAACAACAAACCATGTTCTATCTCCTGTCTTCCCTTCCTCTTCTTCCTTTGACTAATTTCTCAAAAATGATCCTCATCTTATTTTGATCTGTGGATATTTTTCTAAGAAGAGTGAGACAGAACAATTATCTTTATTTGTATCTTTAACTCTGGCATGGTGCATCCTGAAGAGTCCCTTGCTTTGGGAGTTGGGTACTAAATGCAGTTCTTTTACAGGAAAGCCAGGAAGGATGGGTGTGTAGAAGAAAAGACAAGTGTGAGTCACTGTTTCACACTGTTATCACAACATAACTAAATAGTTTGAGCAACGTGACCACTTAAGAGGGAAGTTGTTTTGGCTCCTTGTTTCAGATGGCACAACCCTGGTTACTCAAGCACCTCTCTACCTGAGGGCTGGTAGCTAAGGTGCAGCACTGGACAGAGGAGGGGTCTCCGTGAAGGCACCACAATTTACTCGGCAGCTATGTGACCGGGTGGGGTAGGAAGAAGAGACTGAGAGCGATCTGAGGCACAGCATTCATTCTTCAAAGGCGAGTGCCTCTCAGAGACCCATATCTCCAATCAGGCCTTACTCTTTATCATAGCCCACTTATGTTGATTGAATTCCTGTTCCCAGTGGGCTTTGCCCACTGTGTGGTTAGTTGGCCTCGTGATCTGCAGTCAGCTCAACAGTACCACCTAGCTGGGAACCAAACCTTCAATATTAGAACCATTTAGGGAGCGTCAAGGCATTTCATCTTGAACTGTAGGGCAGCAATTCTGATTTCAGAATGGGCACTTACTGAGCAAATGGGGAGAAAATGGTACAGACAGAAATAATAATTTGTGCAAGACTTTACTGGATGATGGAGGTTGGGGGCTTAAAGTCAGGACCCAGATTTTAGGATCTGTATGCTTTTTCCAGTTGTCATGCTGAGATCTTGACATGACTTTCTGATCTTAGATTTCTCTCCAATGTAAAGAAAAGCGGTTAAACCTGCCCTCTACCGGCTAATTCGGGACATTATAAGTTTCCTATAGGCTAGAACTCAGAGAAATATAAACGAATTTTCCTGGAGCAAAAAGATAGCTTTTGTGTAGACAAGGAAGCTGGAAGGGACTTGAGGTTCCAAGTAAAATATAGACATGAATAATTGGAGGAAGAAGTTCTAGATGAGTTATTTCATAGAACTTCAGGAAAAATAACTCAAATCGAAACCTGTACTAACTTGCGAGAAACAAGGTGCAGTAGGAAAACCTTCTCATCAACACAGGAGTCAGAGCCCTCAGGCATCTGTAGCTAGTCCCGGTGACTTCTACTCTGAACAGATCACTTCTGGTTAATGAGGGTCTCATGCAATAACATGGAAGCATTTACATTTTATTTTGTTAAGGTGGTATGTATGCGGGTGTATGTAAGTGTACATACACACACAGCCAACTCTCCAAAACCTAAAATAAAAATAAAACAATGAATAATAATTACAATAGGCCAAACCTTTAGTAGCAATCACTGTAGCTCCATTTTCATCAGCTTCATACCATGAGATCCAGGAACTGTGATACCAGGGAACAATATGGAGGCTTTCTTTCCTTAGAGCTCCTCCTAATTTCCTGGGAGTTTTTTTCATTTCCTTAATAAATCTTCATTAACTCTTCTCTTTCTGTGTGTTGACATTTTCTTTATCTCTTGAGCATGCTGTATTAACAAGCTTTGTGGAAATCCCTAAGGTAAGTGGATTTGTTAATTTGTCAAATGTTTAGCCTCTCACCTTCTGGGAGCCGAAGGAAGGCTAGGAGCATTACAACAAACAAACAAACAGCACTCACCATCTTCTTGTTGAAGCCTAATGTATGATGACCAGGTCCCAGATCTTTATGTGCTTTCTGTCATATCACACGCCTGGAGCCCTCCCATGAAACCAGGAAACTTAGGTGATGCTGAAAATATGTATTACCTGTTCCCAGAAGTGACATCCGAGTCCTAGAGTCACTGAATGGGCACAGGGAAGACACGAACTGCCCTGGGATACGGTACACGGCTTAGGCTTCTAGAAAGCCTGCCAACAAACAACTCTGCTCGGGTGTTTTATTAACATGGAGCCCATCTGCACTTGATTTACACCTTAGAATTCAATAGTAACAGTTCTACCAATAAAGGCAAGTTGGAATGACCTACTAAATCAGAACATGTAAACAGGCCTACCTAGCTGTCCATTAAAACCAGCAAAGACAGCTGTCTCCGGGATCTGGGTGGGGAGTATAAAGTTGATATTAACTAGGTCACTCTCACTCCTGACCTTTTAGGGCTTGCCGTTATTTCTGGGAGAAATGTGTATATGGAACAAAAGAGAGAGAGAGGAGAAAGGAGAGGAGAGGAGAGAGAGAGAGAGAGAGAGAGAGAGAGAGAGAGGAGAGAGGAAAGAGAGAGAGCAAGTTTTATCTTCTCTTTTAATAGCCCCACATTAGAACATTTACATTCTGTAGCTCTAACTTCATGCAGTAGAGGCCTCTTTGGTACCATATAATGACCCCATTAGAAAGCTTATGCTTAATCACACGTTTAAGTTTTTGTGTGGGATCAGTCACCAGATCCTCACCACATCTGAATGAAGCAATTTCCTCCCATTCTACACGAAGCAAACATTAATCACTGATTAAAAATGCTGTTAGTGTAATCTCAGCATCAGTCTCTGGTTAAATATAATTAACTCAGCATTTCAACAGAAGAGACTGGATCAAATTGTTCTCACAATTTTTTTTTCTGATAAGAAACAATATTTCTTCCCACTGTGTGCAGACTTAAACTAGGAGCAGTAGACAGATCTGAGATAGCTAATAAATACATCGTAAGCATCTGAAGAAAAGCACCTTAATGACTAAGCAATGGGGATATCAATACTACAACCAGCTACAATTACACACACTTAAGGGACATGGGGGTAAAGCGCACCTGAGAGGACAAGCAGGCTGTCCCCTCTCTCTCTTATAAGGCAGGTGTGAACTGTCAACTTCTGATCTGGATTCTTGAATCATGATAGGGAGATGCAGACCTTAAGGTGCTTCTGGCAGAGTTTGGCTGTTAGGAGAGGGAGACATGACCTGAATGCGGATGGCACTCATCTCGCAAAGTAAGGGTGGACTGAATGAAAAAGGTGCCAGGAAGTGGAGCATGGGCATCCATCGCTCTGCTTGCTGACTCGGCTTCCTCACTATGACCCGCCTATCACAGTGGCTTTATGCGCCTGCTGCTGCACAGCCACAGCTAAGCCCCTACCCAACAGGATGGGACCAAGGCCCTAATCCAACGGCCCCAAGTAAATTTGGCTTTTCCTTGTTGTTTAGTCAAGGATTTGTCATGCCCAAGTGAGAAAAGCCAAACAGCGGCGATGTCACAGCAGTTTCGTGTGGGAACACATTGACTTGTGAAGGAACTGAGCTTTAGTCAATATGGCTGCCAGCAAGCTAGGGGCTATTTGACTAGTGCAGCAAATTTAAACAACCCCAGAATAACAGTTAAGTTAAAATCGTAAACTCCGCAGTGTAAGAACAATAAAAGGAACTGAGCAAAAAGGCCAGGAAGCTCAACACCAATAAGTAGTTCTCGAGACCACGAGAGTGTAGTTTTCAGAACGAGAAGCTGGGGGTAATGGACAGCAAAGCACTCTTCCAAATGGGAGAGCTTCAGAAAAAAATACTCAGATACATTTGAATTAATTTGGTCATCCAACTAGAACTTAGAAGAAGTCTTGCTTGTCTCTTTTGAATTCTAACACATCATTGGAGCAGAATTCCATTTCCTTTAGGGGTATGTGGAAAAGATGTACTATGAAATCCTGGCCTCGTGAACTCAGGCACTTTTTATCTATCTCCAGTTTCCCAAGGACTTACATAACAGATGTTTCAAGGATGTAGTAATTCTTTAAAGAGAGATGAGAAAATTATAAGTTGTTAGATATAAGAAAAGAAGTTGAGGGAGGGAGAGAGGACCCTCCTTTCCCATATATAAACTCTTATTATGCGATATAGTCAAAACCAGCAACTTTAAAAACTGCTCACACAGGTTCCAACTCTAGGAATTTTGGTTTATAAAGCATAAACCTTAGAATATGGTTTCCGGGAAATTTAGTTCCTGGCAGACTTTGAACTCTTCAGTTGTAAGAACTGGTGATGAGGAGCACAAAGCTTAGGTCTCTTACCTGGAGATGGAAGAGTGTCTTCATTATAGAGGGACTTCTATATACCTATGGTTTGAATCTCTCCGCATGCCCAGGAGATCTAGTTTCTGGCCATAAAGATCGGCATTGACTCTTTTAAGAAAAGACAGAATACTGAGCAAAGTTTTGTGAATTATTTCTTTGACTAAAATCTTTTTTTGATATTCGACACCTAAGGAGCTTATAGTAGCGACACCCGATCACTAGTTGGGAGGAGTGGTGGGGGAAGCAGCCTGAACCACTGTGCCAACATTTCACTAAAGGCTTCAGGGGAGAAAACCTGAAGATGTTCCTATCAAGAGCCCCAAGACTTCTTGTGGTAACTGGAGGATGTTGCCCACAGCTATTTAGAGTGGTCTTTGTCTCCAGATTCTCTGAAGGGTGTGATGGCATAATAAAGAAGAGGAAGCCTTTCTGGGCTAGTGAGGCAAGGTGAGGCCAGGCGATCGGAAGTAAAACTCTGGGGTTTTGTGGGGTTGTTTTTCTTTGTTTGTTTGCACCTTCTGACTACTGCAGAGGGTTGAGCCACACATGTAGAGACTCAAGACAGTACCAATGGGGAGGAATGAAGATGGTACGCTCAGCAGTCAGTGTAAGAGGACTTCTCCGGTCCTAAGAATAATAATATACTGTACTTGCGTTATTAATTCTGGCTTTTGACCCTGTAAGAGGTAAATAATTCCCACTGAAGTTCCAAAGAGATAGAAATCAAATTTTCATTGACTAAATGAGGAAAACGTACAGATGAGTAGAATTTTAAAAATCCATCCTTTTAAAAATTCAAAGTCTGATAAAATCCAGCTGTGTTTATACTAATTGACTTGTTGTGTGTGTGTGTGTGTGTGTGTATGTGTGTATTTTTTTGTATGCGGTGAGGCTATGTGGAACTAACATACCATAAAATTGATATATTGTGCTAGAGGGAACTTGGTTTTCTTCAAGGGTGACTGGGATTTGCCTGAGACAGAGTTCCTAAATTTCCTTCCATGAACAAGTTATTTACTAGGGAATCTGGGGATCTGATTAATTCATTTTAACCAATAAGGAACTATGAACCAGAAAGGTTCAAACAATCCTGCCCGAGAACACAGAGCTATTAATTTAGACTTGTAGTTTAATTTAGCAGTACTCTGGCTCACTGATTGCTACGGCAATCCTACAGGTGGGCTTTCTTTTAGGTTGAGTGGTGTCTTTGTGATGCCTTAATAGCTCACCACTTACAAATTTGCTTCGCATGATTTCTCTTATAGAGATGCTGAAAGGCATCTGGATCTTGGCAGATCAGGATGAGACAGTGACCTCAGCCTATGTGTTCTTCCCTCTTCTGCTGCTGGTTTTTGCTTTTTCCTGTAACATTATGCACCTCTCTCCTGAAGTCTCTCCACAGACCCTGCTAGGACCTGATGTCCTGTGGGTTCATCCCTGTTGTCTTCTATGTCATATTAGAATGACATGCCAATGCAATGGGAAATCTCCAACACCTGGGTAGCATCCCTTTGAAACTCTCTAAAATTTTGTTTCCTATCTCTGTCTTTCTTCACTAGGTAAAGTTCACTTCCAGACTGGAAAGTGTGAGCTCTCTTTCACATAGCCTTGCACTGGGCCCTTGACACAATTCCTTGGAATACTAATTGCTGCCTAAGACAATAAGACAATCAAACCATAATCTTGCTTACATTTTTGTTTCAAGTCTGCAGCCACATCTGAATAAACTGCTTCCTCAGCACCATTCTAGATGCTAAATTCTCGTGTAGCTTGAGTCACTTTGGCAGGATGCTTAACATATGGCCTTTCCTAACAGCCAGGTCACAGTAAAGGGCACTCTCTTTTGTCTCTGCTGATGAGACTGGATACATCCTTTCCTTTTAAGCATCAGTGTTCAGATGAGAGATGCCTTGGTTTTGACAAGTTGCTCTCCTGAGTGTTCTTGACAGCTGTCCAGGAGGAAAAGTCTGGAGAACCTCAAAACCTGTTCTGAACTTTTCTAGCCAAAGACCCATTCAACAGCAAACCCACAGAGGTCAAATCTGTGACATCCTCTTCCTCCTGGCAAAAAGAAACAGGGTCTAATCATAACGAAAGCACTAAGTCTGGGCTGGCTTAACCAGGCTGCAGAGCCAACACTGATGTGACAACCCAGCAACACAAGCTGTTTTGGTCAGGCTTTCAGCACTTTTGTGGTATTTATCTTGCAGACAGAAAAATATATGCTATAGATGAAGAACATTATATTCTTACTTTGGTCCTCGGGATCTTTTTCAAGCTTTTGCTTTGGAGGTAAGGGGCAACGTATTCCCTTGAATAGAGGGTGTGTGGGGCTTTGAGGATTGAGGCTGAGCAGGTACCAGAGTCTTCCTAAAGGTGTTCTCTTCTGAGTAAAGCTCTCCCTCTAGGTACCTTTCAGCAATACTGAGAGCTTTGGAAAGACTCTAAGGTCCAATTTAGGGGGAGGCTGCAAGGTGGAGGATCAGAGGGTCCAGGGATGGTTAGAGTTAAGGAAGGGGAGGATGGCACTGATAATGGCTTGTATCCCAGGGGACTTTCCTGTGGTGTCCAGCTGAGCCCTCTTTTTCAGAACTGGTTAGGAGAACACGTGCTCCAGTGGCCACTAGGGGGAGTCCCAGTAGCACTACGTGTTTGTGTCTCGGCTCTCTGACTTTGCTTGTTGCCTACTGAGGACCTGCCTGGTGCCTGAACCAACAGAGCAGCACACCTGTAGGTCAGACCCAGTGACATATTGTAACTAGAGACAAACTTGGCTTGTGCCTACATTTTTCTGTTTCCCCTCCTGGATGTTATCATTTGAGACCTATACAAACCATCATATTTATCTTTTTAAAAAAACCAATAAAACATTTTTTCCACTGTTATTTGTTCAAAGAGAGTGACATCATGGGTCTGTCAACTATGTAATTAGAAAAGAAAATGTGGATTCTTCCATTTTCCTCCCCAGTGGTGGTTTATTAGGCTAGGAGAAGGCACTGATGAAAATAGTAAGATAACAGCAGGCATCCTGGTTCTGTTTCTGGAGTTGGGAGACTTACAGCCTGAGCTTGTATTTTTCCTTGAACAATAAAATGACAAGACACGGGCATAAGTTTGAACGAGTGGGAGTCAAGAAGAAAAAGTTGTTAATAAAAAGTATCTTGGGTATTTTTATTGTTCTGTTAGAATTCCAGTAGACCCAAATCACTTGTACCAAGCACCTAGGTGGGAATACACATGAGCTCAACTCCAGACCCACACCCCATGCTCCAAGAACCGGTAATTAAAAGTTACAAATCCTGCAGAAAAAAAATCTATAACTGCTTGTTTGCTTGTCTTATTTTAACAGTCATGACCTCATACAAGCACATCTTTGTATACTGGTGCAGGACAAATTGTTCATATTCTGCTAATTATGTTTGAATAAATGTTGATTCGAGCCAGTAGCTAGGCAGGAAGTATATGGGAGACAACTTGTGATGAAGTAGAGGAAGTGGTCAATGAGAACAGGAGAATGGGGGGAAGAGGGAAGCTCCCTCCTGCAAAGTCCTGTCCAGACACAGAAGAAAACAAGATGGGACTATGCCATTTGAGAAAGGTCAGATGCCATGTAGATAACACAGATAACAATAATGGGCAAATATCGTTATAAGAGCCACAGAAGCCTGGGAGCTAATGGGACAATCAGTTTATGATTAATGTAGACCTCTGTAGTGATTTCTTTGGGACTTAAGGATTAGGGGGAACTGGGCAGGACAGAAAACTCAGTCAACATATACAAAACATGTCAACAGGAGCTCACCTGGCCTGTGTGTGCAAGGTTTCCTTATTCATTGTAGGAAGTATGCCTAGCCAACACTTACGGGGTGAAAAACCCAGCACAGGGGATGGGGGCAAACATGGGGGCTAGCTGCTTCCTGGCCCAGGAGGGCTCTTAGAGACACAGGCCTGCTTTTCCCATTTCTCAGCTCTACATAGAAATCACTAAAGGCTTAAATCTTCAGTACCTATGGACTGGATAGACAGGAATAGTGGAAACTTAAAACAAGAATCTTTAACTGCACCCTCAAGCTCCACAGACAACATGGCAAATACTTCTATGAGCACAATTTACTATGCCATCCTCAGGAAGGTCCAGGAATTTATGTATGCCACCACATGGGCGTATTAACTTTTTCCCGAAAGAACTGTAACCTAGCTACAAGATTATTAAGTTGGTCTGAAGAATAAACTAAGAATGATGGAAGAGCCAAAACAGTGGAGCTTTAAATATTTCTGGTAAGTCAGCAACAATACATTTGACAGAAGCTGATGTGATACCTGGGCAAGACCCCAAGCTATGATATCTCCGTTGTTAAAATAACACCCAAGGGGAAGGAATGAGAATTCTGGAACAAGAAATTAAAAATACTAAGTGAAGTTGCAGGAATTAGCAAAAGAAAAAAACTCCCAGGTATATACTTTTTCATATTTTCTAGAGTGAGTAATTGTCTCCTTGAAGCTATTATAACTTCATGTTCATATTCTCATTTGTAATATACCTCTATCAGGCTGTGTTGTTTAAGATCAAGTTTAAGATAAAGCCTGTGTTCTTAACCTTTGTTCTGACAAAAACGGTCATGAGGGCAGAGTATCCCTGTTCAGCTTTTTTTCTGAGGTAAGTGTTTTGACAAATCTGTTTACCCGAAGTGGGCAGGGGTACATATCTCAATGTGCAGAAGAAGCAAAATTTCAACTAAAACTTTCTAAAAACACTCTTAGAGGGAAGAGAAAGGCCCAGGATGGATTTATGGTTGATTTAATCTTGCCCGAAATTGCCTGGGCTCAGCAGAGTCTCAGCATGTTATGTTTCTCCCTGTACACTCTGCAGCACTCCTTCCAGAAACCACACTGTCTAGGCAGGAACCTCCTCTCTGACCTTTTTGTTTGGAGCGGGTATTGCCATCTACAACTGCAAGAACAGTCATTTTGAGAGGCTCATGATGAACACCCCAGGGCTACCACTGGCCAAACCACCAGTAGTTTCCCTAACAAAAACAGGGCACAAATGCCAATTGGTTTGAGGCTTTGCATTCGGGTAGGCCACTGTGGGCAGGCAAGCAAACTGGCTCAGAGAAAAAGGGATCTAGTGTTTCTCTCTAGGAGATCAATAAACACCAGGTTGTGCCCGCTCTTTTCATAATTCTTGAAAATATCAACACTCCTCAAGGCCCATTTCCACTGGGCAAGATCTAGGATTTGTACCCATTGTCAGGAAATTGATAGGATTTAGAAGGCCTTGAATCCTTGGTAAGTTTTGTGACTGAAGCAGTCCCATGGAAACCAGGGCAAACAGTAACTAGGAGCTACAGGAGGTACGCAAACTCACTTTCTAAACACCACTTAGCTACATGACTCTGTAGATACTGTGAACTTCAATGTAGGGAGAGACTGTCCACAGCTGTGGTTCCTGAGATTATGATTCAAAGTGCTGCCTTCAGGAAACTCAGCAGGATGTTGCCCTCCACAGGACCTTCTCAGGAGCTGAGAAGAATAAAGGGAGCTGGGTAAACCAGAACATTCCTCAAGGCCACAGGCTCTGCAGGCATGGTGTGTGCATGGCTCATGCTATGGGCCAAGGGGAAGGGAGACCTAGGAGTTCCATCACAGTGGTACTTCTAAGAAAGCTACCCACAAAGTGCTGGTACAGGAGCTAGATTATCACTTGAGGCATTTCAACAACAGTTGAAAATTAGGTTACTAAAAGCTTCAGGTGGCTGGATGGGTGGGCATTTGCTGTCCAGCCTGCCAACCCGAAGCCACCCCTGGAAACCCAGCATGGTGGAAGGAGAGAACCACCGCCCACAAGTTACACTCCCTGACTGCTGCATGTGTAATACCCCTGACCCAATAATAAAAATGTGCAAAGAATTGATGTATGTAATGAAAATAACTTTGTATGGTAAATCTGTTTATGAAAACTCTGGCAGTCAAG
>CADCXT010002927.1:0-87544 GCA_902806775.1 Microtus agrestis | reverse complement strand
AGTTCTCCATTGTTTCATCACAGTTCTCCATTGTTTTTCATCACAGTGCTCCAATTGTGTCATAACAGTGATCCATTTTCTCATTACGAAGTGCTCAATTGAGTCTATCATGCAGTGTTTCATTGTGGACATCACAGTGCTCGATTTTGTCATCACAATGCTCCATTGTGTCTATCACAGAGCTTGTTTTCTCATCACAATGCTCCATTGTGTCATCACAGAAGCTCCGTTGTGTCACTCACATGCTGCTCGATTGTGACATCACAGAGCTCCGCTTTGTGTCATCCACAATGCTCCAATTGTGGGCATCACAGTGTGTTCATTGTGTCATCAAAGTGTTCAACTGTATCACATCAAAATGATCTATTGTGTCCAGCACAGTGGCTCCATTGTGTCATCACAGTGCATCATTTTGTCTATCACAGTGCTACGCATTGTGTCATCAACGATGCTCCATTTGGGTCATCACAGACTCCATTGTGTCATCACAGTGCTCATACTTGTCATCACAAATCTCCATTGTGTCATCAAAGGGCTCTCTGTTTCATCACAGTGCTTCATTGTGTATGACAGTGCTCCATTGTGTCATCCAATGCTTCGTATTGTGTGGTAATCAACAGTGCTCCATTGTGTGTCATCACAGTGATTCAATGTGTTATCACTGTTCTCCATTGTGTCATCACAGTGCTCCATTGTGTCAACACAGTGCTACACTTTGTCATTATAGTGCTCCATTTTAATAATCAAAGACTCCATTTAATAATCCACAGTGCTTCTATTGTGTCATCACCAAAGCTCCATTGTGAGCCATTACAAAGCAGTTCTCACAGTTTGTCGTCTATTACAGTGCTCCACTTGTGTCATCATAGTGAGTCCATTGTCTCATCACAATGCTCAACTGTGTAGCTACATTGATCCATTTTCTCTCATCACAGTTGCTCAATTGTGTATTGTCATCACAGTGATCCATTGTCTCATCACAGTGCTCAATTGTGTGTCCATAGTGTTTCACTGTGACATCACAGTGCTCAGATTTTTGTCTGATCACTATGCTCCATTGTCATCATCACAGAGCTCCATTGTGTCATCAAGAGAGCTCAATTGTGACATCACAGAGCTCTATGTGTCATCACAGTGCTCCATTGTATAATCAAAGAGCTCCATTGTGTCATCACAAGATCTCCATTGTATGTATCCACAATGCTCCATTGTGGCATTACCGTACTCCATTGTGTCATCAAAGTGGTTTCAACTGTATCATGCATAATGATCTATTTTGTCAGCACATAGTGCTCCATTGTGTCATCACAGTGCATCATTTTGTCATCACAGTGCTCCACTGGTGTCATCAATACAGTGCTCCATTGTGTCATCACAGAGCTCAAATTTGGTCATCACAGTGCACGATTGTGACATCAAAGAGCTCCATTTTGTCGACACCGTGCTCCATTGTATCATCGAAGAGCTACATTGTCATCACAAAAAAGCGCCTCATTTGTCATCACAATGTATCATTGTGTCATCATAGTGCTCCATAGTGACATCACATTGCTCCATTGTGATATCACAGTACTCCGACCATGTCATCACTGTGCTCCATTGCAACATCACAATGCTCCATTTTGTCCTCACATAGCTCCATTTTGTCATGACAGTGATCCATTGTGTTATCACAGTGCTCCCATTGTGTCATCATAGTCTCCAATGTGTCAACAATTTGCAACACCGTGGTCACAGAGTGCTCCATTTATTATGAAGAGAATCCATTAGATCATCAAAGTGCTCCATTGTGTAATTCACAGAAAGCTCGATTTTGTCACTCACATTTCTCCATTGTGCTATCACAGTGATCCATTGTCACATCACAGTGCTCCATTTTGTCATCTCAGTGTTTCATTGTGACATCACCAGTGCTCCAATGCCATCACAGTGCTCCATTGTGCAATCACAGTCCTCCATTGTCTCATCACAATGCTCCACGTTTGTCATCAAAGAGCTCTTCTGTGCCATCACAGTGCTTCATTGTGTCATCACAATGCTCCATTGTGTCATCACAATGCCCTGTTGTGTCATCAACAAGTGCTCCGATTGTGTCATCACCGTGCTCCATTGTGTCATCACAGTGATCCATTGTCATCATCAGCATGCTCCATTGTTTAGTAGCAGTGGTCCATTTTTTTCATCACAGTGCTCCATTGTGTCATAACAGCGCTCCATTGTGTTATCACAGTGCTCCATTGTCATCACAGTGCTCAATGTGCAACAAATTACAGACACGTGTCACTATGTGCTCCATTTTATTAATGAAGAAGCCATTTTGTCATCACAGTGCTCAATTGTTGTAATCACACAAGCTCGATTTTGTCATCACAGTGCTCCATTTTGTTATCACAGTGCTTCATTGGGACATCACAATGCTCCATTGTGACATCACAGTGATCCATTGTGTCATCACAGAGCTCCATATTGTCATCACAGTGCTCCACTGTGTCATCACAGGGATCCATTTTCTCATCGCATTGCTCCATTGTGTCATAACAGTGCTCCATTGTGACACCACAGTGCTCCATTATGTCATCACCATGCTCCATTGTGTCATCACAGTAATCCATTTTGTCATCATCAGTGCTCAATTGTGTCATCCACAGTGCTCCATTGTGTCATCACAGAGATCCATTTTTGTCATCACAGTGCTCCATTGTGTCATCACAGTGCTCCATTGTGTCATCACAGTGCTCCATTGTGTCAACACAGTGCTACAATGTGTCATTATAGTGCTCCATTTTGTTATCCAGGGTCTCATTTATGTCATCACAGTTCTCCATTTGTAATCACAAAGCTCCATTGTGTCATCACAGTTCTCGACTTGTGTCATCACAGTGCTTCATTTTGTCATCACAATGCTCCATTTTGTCAGCACCATGCATCATTGTGTCAGTCCAATACAGTGCCTCCATTGTGTACATTATATTTGCTCCATTGTTTCATCACAGTGCTCCATTGTCTCATCATAGTGCTCTCTTGTGTCATCACAGTGCTTCCATTGGGTCATCCTAGAGCTCCATTTTTGTATCACAGTGCTCCATTGTGTCATTTACAGTGCTACATTGTGTCATCACAAGTGCTCCCATTGTGTCCAACACAGTGCTCCATTGGCCATTCATAGTGCTCAATTGTTTATCGAAGACTCCATTTAGTCATCACAGTGCTCCATTGTGTAATCACAAAGCTCCATTGTGTATCACAGTGCTCCACTGTGTCATCACAGTGCTCCATTTTGTCAACACAATGCTCCATTGTAATATCACCATGCTCCACTGTGTCATCACAGTGCTCCATTGTGCATCATAGTGCTCCATTGTGTCATCACAGTGCTCCATTGTGTCATCACAGTACTCCACTGTGGGTCATCCCAGTGGTCCATTGTGTCATCACAATGCTTCATTTGTCATCACAGTGCTTCCATTGTGTCATCACAGTGCTCCATTGTGTTCATCACGGCTCAATTGTGTCATCATAGTGCTCATTGTGTCATCACAGTGCTCTATTGCTTCATCACAGTGCTCCATTGTGTCATGTCACAGAGCTCTCATTGTGTCATCACAGTGCTCCATTGTGTCTCAAGTGCTCCATTGTGTTATCGGGCAGTGCCGCAATATGTCAATACAGTGCTCCATTGTGTCAGCACAGTGCTTCATTGTTCATCACTAATAATCCGTTGTTCACCACAGTGCTTCCATTTGTCATCACAGTGTTCCATTGTGTCATCACAATGCTCCTTTGTCCTCACAGTGCTCCAATGTGCCATCACAGTTCTCCATTGTACATCACCATGCTTCATTGTGTCATCACAGTGCTCCATTGTGTCATCACAGAGCTCCATTGCGTGATCACATTGCTCCATTGTGACATCACAGAGTTCATTGTGACTATCACGTGATCCATTGTCTCATCACAGTGCTCCATTGTGTCATCACAGTGCTCCATTGTGTCATCAGAGTGCTCCCTTCTTTTCATCACAGTGATCAATTGTCTCATCACAGTGCTCCACTGCTTATGATCACAGTGTTTCGATTTTGTCATCACACTAACTCCATTGTCTCGCACCATAGTGCTCCATTGTGTCATCAAAGTGCTCCATTGTGTCATAACAGAGTTCCATTGTGTCAACACAGTGCTACATTGTGTCATCATAGTGCTCTATTTTGTCATCACAGAAACTCCATTGTGTCAACACAGGTGCTCCATTTTGTCATCACAAAGGTCCATTGTGTCATCACAGTGCTCCACTGTGTCATCACAATTCTCCATTTATGTCATCACAGTGCTCGATTGTGTCATCACAGAGCTCCATTGTGTCATCACAGTGCTCCACTGTGTCAACACAGTGTTATACTGTGTCAACATAATGATCATTGTGTCATCACAGTGCTCCATTGTGTCATCGTAGTGCTCCATTCGGTCATCACATAGCTCCCTTTTGTCATCACAGTGATCCATTGTGTGATCACAGAGACCTCCATTGTGTCATCACAGTGCTCCATTGTGACATCACAGTGCTCCACTGTGTCATCACAGTGATCCATTGTGTCATCAAATTGCTCCATTGTGACATCACAGCGCTCCATTGTGTCACCATAGTGCTCCATTGTATAATCACAGAGCTCTACTGTGTCATCACAGATCCCAATTGTGTCAACACAGTCCTCCCATCCATTATGGCATCACAGTGCTCCATTGTGTGTCAGAGTGCTCCATTTTCTTATCGGAGTGCTCCACTGTGTCATCACAATGCTCATTATATCATCACATGCTCCATTGTGTCACCACATATTGCTCCATTTTGTCATCACGGTGCTCCATTGTATCATCACAGTGATCCATTTTCTCATCATAGTGCTCCATTCTGTCATCACAGTGCTCCATTTTGTCATCACACAAGCTCCTTTGTGTCATCCACAGAGCTCAGTGTGTCACTCAAATTCTCCATTGTGTCATCATAAGTGCTCCATTGTGACAACACAGTGCTCCATTGTGTCATCACAGTGCTCCATTGTGTCAACACAGTGCTACAATGTGTCATTATAGTGCTCCATTTTGTTATCAGAAGACTCCATTTAGTCATCACAGTTCTCCATTGTGTAATCACAAAGCTCCATTGTGTCATCACAGTTCTCCACTGTGTTATCACAGTGCTTCATTTGTCAACACAATGCTCCATTATGTAATCACCATGCATCACTGTGTCATCACAGTGCTCCATTATGACATCATAGTGCTACATTGTGTCATCACAGTGCTCCATGTGTCATCAAGTACTCACTGTGTCATCCCAGTGGTCCATTATGTCATCACAATTCTTCATTGTTATCACCATTGTGCTCCATTGTGTCATCACAGTGCTCCATTGTGTCATCATAGTGCTCAATTGTCTCATCATAGTACTACATTGTGTCATCACAGTGCTCTATTTCTTCATCACAGTGCTCCACTGTGTCATCACAGAGCTCCATTGTGTCCTCACAGAGCTCCATTGTCTCTCAAAGTGCTCCATTGTGCATCACAGTGCTGCAATATGTCAACACAGAGATCCATTGTGTCATCACAGTGCTTGATTGTGTCATCACACTAATCCGTTGTCTCACCACAGTGCTTCATTTTGTCATCACAGTGTTCCATTGTACATCACCATGCTGCTTTGTCCTCACAGTGCTCCAATGTGCCATCACAGTTTTCCATTGTACATCACCATGCTTCATTGTCATCACAGTGCTCCATTGTGTCGTCACAGAGCTCCATTGCGTGATCACATTGCTCCATTGTGACATCACAGGAGTTCCATTGTGTCATCACTGTGATCCATTGTCTCATCACAGTGCTCCATTGTGTCATCACAGTGCTCCATTGTGTCATCAGAGTGCTCCCTTTTTTTCATCACAGTGATCAATTGTCTCATCACAGTGCTCCACTGTGACATCACAGTGCTTCGATTTTGTCATCACACTAATCCATTGTCTCACCATAGTGCTCCATGTTGTCATCACAGTGCTCCATTGTGTCATAACAGAGTTCCATTGTCAACACAGTGCTACACTGTGTCATTATAGTGCTCTATTTTGTTATCACAGAGCTCCATTGTGTCAACACAGTGCTCCATTTTGTGTCATCACAAAAGGTCCATTGTGTCATCACAGTGCTCCACTGTGTCATCACAATTCTCCATTGTGTCATCACAGTGCTCGATTGTGTCATCACAGAGCTCCATTGTGTCATCACAGTTATCCACTGTGTCAACACAGTGTTATACTGTGTCATCATAATGATCTTGTGTCATCACAGTGCTCCATTGTGTCATCATAGTGCTCCATTCTGTCATCACATTGCTCCCTTTTGTCATCACAGTGATCCATTGTGTGATCACAGAGCTCCATTGTGTCATCACAGTGCTCCACTGTGACATCACAGTGCTCCATTGTGTCATCACAGTGATCCATTGTGTCATCTACATTGCTCCATTGTGACATCACAGCGCTCCATTGTGTCACCATATTGCTCCATTGTATAATCACAGAGCTCTACTGTGTCATCACAGATCCCAATTGTGTCAACACAGTCCTCCATCATGGCATCACAGTGCTCCCTTGTGTCATCAGAGTGCTCCATTTTCTTATCACAGTGCTCCACTGTGTCATCACTGCTCATTATATCATCACATGCTCCATTGTGTCACCATATTGCTCCATTTTGTCATGACCGTGCTCCATTGTATCATCACAGTGATCGATTTTTCTCATCATAGTGCTCCATTCTGTCATCACAGTGCTCCATTTTGTCATCACATAGCTCCATTGTGTCATCACAGAGCTCCATTGTGTCCTCAAATTCTCCATTGTGTCATCACAGTGCTCCATTGTGACATCACAGTGCTCCATTGTGTCATCACAGTGATTCATTGTGTCATCACAGAGCTCCATATTGCCATCACAGTGCTCCACTGTCTCATCACAGGGATGCATTTTCTCATCACATTGCTCCATTGTGTCATCACAGCGCTCCATTATGACATAACAGTCCTTCATTGGGTTATCACAGTGCTTCATTGTGTCATCACAGTGATCCATTGTGTCATAACAATGCTCCATTGTGTCATCGCGTGCTCCATTTTGTCATGACAGACTCCATTGTGTCACGACAGTCCTTTTATTGTGTCATCACAATTCTCCATTGTGATGACCAGGGCTCTTCTGTGTCATCACAGTGCGTCATTATCATCACCAATGCTCCATTGTGTCATCACAATGCTTCATTGTGTCATCACAGTGCTTGATTGTGTCATCACCGTGCTCCATTGTGTCATCACAGTGATCCATTGTCTCATCATAGTGCTCCATTGTTTCATAGCAGTGCTCCATTTTTTCATCACAGAGCTCCCTTCTGATATAACAGTGCTTCATTGTCTCATCATAGTGCTCAATTTTGTCATAACAGTGATCCATTGTCTCAACAGAGTGCTCCATTTTGTCATCACAGTGTTTTCATTGTGACATCACAGTGATCCATTGTGTCATCACAGTGCTTCATTGTGTCATCACAGTGCTCCAATATGTCAACAAATTGCGACACCGTGTCAGTATAGTACTCCATTTTGTTTTCGAAGACTCCATTTAGTCATAACAGTGCTCCATTGTGTCATCAGAAAGCTCGATTTTGTCATCACAGTTCTCCATTGTGTCATCACAGTGATCAATTGTGTCATCACAGTGATCCACTGTCTCAACATAGTGCTCCATTTTGTCATCACAGTGTTTCATTGTGACATCACAGTGCTCCATTGTGACATCACAGTGATCCATTGTGTCATCACAGAGCTCCATATTGTCATCTCAGTGCTCCACTGTGTCATAACAGGGATCCATTTTCTCATCGCATTTGCTCCATTGTGTCATAACAGTGCTCCATTGTGACACCACAGTTCTCCATTATGTCATCACCTTGCTCCATTGTGTCATCACAGTAATCCATTGGCTCATCTTTGTGGTCAATTGTGTCATCACGGTGCTCCATTTTGTCATCACAGAGGCTCCATTTTGTCATCACAGTGCTCCATTGTGTCAACACAGTGCTACAATGTGTCTTTATAGTGCTCCATTTTGTTATCGAAGACTCCATTTAGTCATCACAGTTCTCCATTGTGTAATCACAAGGCTCCATTGTGTCATCACAGTTCTCCACTGTGTCATCACAGTGCTTCATTTTGTCAACACAATGCTCCATTATGTCATCACCATGCATCACTGTGTCACCACAGGCCATTTGCACACAGCTCCATTATGTTCTAACATTGCTCCATTGTGACATCATAGTGCTCCATTGTGCTCAATGTCATCACAGTGCTCCATTTTGTCATCACAATACTCCACTGTGTCATCCCCAGTGGTCCATTATGTCATCACAATTCTCCATTGTACTCACCATTGTGCTCCATTGTGGCATTACAGTGCTCCATTGTTTCATCATAGTGCTCAATTGTGTCATCATGAGTGCTATTACATTGTGTCATCACAGTGCTCTATTTCTTCATCACAGTGCTCCATTGTATCATCACAGAGCTCATTGTGTCCTCACAGAGCTCCATTGTCTCTCAAAGTGCTCCATTGTGTCATCACAGTGCTACAATATGTCATCACGAGATCCATTGTGTCATCCAGTGCACCATTGTATCAAACAGTGCTCCATTGTGTCATCATAGTGCTCCATTGTGTCATCAAAGTGCTCCATTGTGTCATCACCGTGTTCCACTGTGTCATCACAATGATCTATTGTGTCATCACAGAGCTCCATTGTGTAATCAGAGTGCTCCATTTGGTCATCACAGTGCTACACTGTGTCATCATATTGCTCCATTTGGTCATCACAGTGCTACACTGTCATCATATTGCTCCATTGTGTCATAACAAATTTCCATTATGTCATCAAAAGGCTCCTCTGTGTCATCTCAGTGCTTCATTATGTCATCACAATACGCCATTGTGTCATCACAATGCCTCATTTTTTCATCATATTGCTCCATTGTGACATCAGAGTGCTCAATCGTATCATCCCAATGATCCATTGTCTAATCACAGTGTTCTATAGTGACATCACAGAGCTCCATTGTTCATCACAGCGCTCCAATTATGACATCACAGTGCTGCATTGTGTCCTCACATAGCACCATTGTGTCATCATAGTGCTCCTTGTGTCAATACAGAGCTCCATTATGTCATCACAGAGCTCCACTGTGTCACCACAATGCTTTATTGTGTCATCACAGGGCTGGGATTGTGCCACACAGTGCTCCATTGTGTCCTCTTAGTAGTCCATTTTGTCATCAGAGAGCTCCATTGTGTCATCACACTGCTCCAGTGTGTCATCACAATGGTCCATTATGTCATCACAATGCTTTATTGTGTCATCACAGAGCTCAATTTTGTCAATACAGTGCTCCACTGTATCATCACGAGCTCAGTGTGTCATCCACAGTGGTCCATTATGTCATCACAATTCTCCATTGCCTCATCAGGTCCATAAAGTGCTCCATTGTGTTAACAAGGCTCCACTGTGTTATCATGTCCAGTGTGTCATCACAATGGATTGTGTCTTAACAGTGCATTAGTGCCATTGCTCCATTGTGTCATCAATTCCACTGTATCATCACAATGATCATTGTGTCAGCACAGTGCTCCACGTTGTGTCATGAATTGCTCCATTTTGTCATCACAGTGCTCCATTGTGTATATCCACACTTATGCGCTCCATTGTGTCATCAAATTGCTCCACTGTATGTCATCACAATGTACCATATCAAGTGTCAGTCACATGCAGCACAGTGCTCCATTGTGTCATCACAATGCTCCATTTTGTCATCAGCAGTGCTGCATTTTGTAAAATGTCAAAGTGCTCCATTGTGTCTTCACAGACTCAATGTGTGTCATCATAGTGCTCCATTGTGTCATCACAGTATCTCCATTGTGACTCCACAGCATCAAATTGCGTCCATTGTGCTATCCATTGTGTCATCACAGTGCATCACATTGTGTCATCACAATTCTCCATTGTGTCATCAGTCCAATCCCAATGTGTCATCACAGTGCTCCATTGTGTCATCACAGTGAGTCGCCATTGTGTCATACAGTGCTCCAATGTGTCATCACAGTGCTCCATTGTGTCATCACAGTGTCTCCCATTACATGTCTCCATTGTGTCAAAGTAAAGCTCCACAGTGTCATCACAGAGCTTAATTATGTCATCACTATGCTCCATTGTGTCATCACAACGCCTCATTGTGTCGTCATAGTGCTCCACTGCGACATCACAGTGCTCCATTGTGTCATCACAGTGCTCCATTGTGTCATCACAAAGCTCCATTGTTCATCAGAGTGGTCAATTGTGACAGCAGAGTGCTCCATTGTGTACTCACATAGCTCCATTTGTCATCATAGTTCTCCATGTCATCACAGAGCTACATTATCTCATCACAGATCTTCCATTTTGACATCAAATTGCTCCATTGTTTCTTCACATATCTCCATTGTGTCATCAATGATGCTCCACAGTGTCATCACAGTGCTTAATTATGTCATCACAATTCTCCCCATTGTGTCATCACAATGCCTCATTGCTGTCATCAGAGTGCTTCATTGTGACATCACAGGGATCCATTGTGTCATCACAGTGATCCCATTGTCTCATCACAGTGCTCCAATGTGTCATCACAGTGCTCCATTGTGACATAACAGTGCTCCATTGTGTCATCACAGTGCTCCATTGTGTCATCACATGTCTCCATTGTGTCATCAAAGTGCTCTACAGTGTCATCACAGAGCTTAATTATGTCATCACTATGCTCCATTGTGTCATCACAACGCCTCATTGTGTCATCATAGTGCTCCACTGCGACAGCACAGTGCTCCATTGTGTCATCACAGTGCTCCATTGTGTCATCACAAAGCTCCATTGTTCATCACAGTGGTCAATTGTGACATCAGAGTGCTTTTTTGTGTACTCACATAGCTCCATTTTGTCATCATAGTTCTCCATGTGTCATCACAGAGCTCCATTATCTCATCACAGATCTCCATTGTGATATCAAATTGCTCCATTGTGTCTTCACATAGCTCCATTGTGTAATCACAGTGGTTCATTGTGTCCTCACAGAGCTCCATCGATTCATCAAAAGGCTCCATTGTGTCAACACAGTGCTCCATTGTGACATCACAGTGCTCGATTGTGACATCACAGTGCTCAATCGTTTCATCCCAGTGATCCATTGTCTAATCATAGTGCTCAATTGCGTCATCACAGTGCTGCATTGTGTCATCACAGAGATCCATTGTGTCCTCATAGAGCTCCATTGTGTCATCGCTATGCTCCCTTGTTTAATCGCAGTGCTCCATTGTGTCAACAAAGTGTTCCACTGTATCATCACAATGATCTATTGTGTCAGCACAGTGCTCCGTTGTGTCATCACAGTGCTCCATTTTGTCATCACAGTGCTCCACTGTGTCATCAAAGTGCTCCATTTTGTCATCACAGACTCCAATTGTGTCATCACAGTGCTCTATTGTGTCATCCCATGTCTCCATTGTGTCATCAAAGTGCTCCACAGTGTCATCACAGTGCTTAATTATGTCATCACAATGCTCCATTGTTTCATCTTAGTGCTGAACTGTGTCCTCACAGTGCTCCCTTATGTCCTAATAGTGCTCCATTTTGTCATCACGGAGCTCCATATTGTCATCACAGTGGTCCATTATGTCATCGCAGACCTCCATTGTGTCATCACAGTGCTCAATTTTGCTATCCCAGAGCTCCATTGTGTCATCACAATCATCCACTCTGGCATCACGGTGGTCCATTATGTCATCATAATGCTCCATTGTGTCATCACAGTGCTCGATTTTGTCATCACAGAGCTCCCATTGTTTCATCTCAGTGATCCATTCTGTCATCACAGAGCTCCATTGTGTTATCATAGTGATCCTCTGTGTCATCATAGAAGTCCATTATGTCATCAAATGCTCCATTGTATCATCACATAGCTCGATTTTTTTATCACAGTGCTCCATTTCGTCATAACAGTGCTCCCATTTTGTCATAATAGTGCTCCATTTGTCATCACAGAGCTCCATATTGTCAGCACAGAGGTCCATTACATCATCACAGAACTCCATTGTGTCATCACAGTGCTCAATTGTGTCATCACAGTGCACCATTGCGTCATCGTAGTGCTCCATTTTCTCATCATGGTGCTGCATTGTGTCATCACAGTGCTCTATTTCATCAGCACAGTGCTGCATTGTGTCATCACAGTGCTCTATTTCATCATCACAGTAATCCATTGTGTCATCAGAGTGTTCATTATATTATCACAATGCTCCATTGTGTCACCACAGTGCTCCATTCTGTCATGACCGTGCTCCATTTTGTCATCACAGTGATCCATTGTCTCTTCATAATACTCCATTGTGTCATCATATAGTGCTCCATTGTGACCTCACAGAGCTCAATTGTGTCATCACTTTGCTCCATTGTGACATCACAGAGCTCCATTGTGTCATCACAGAGCTCCATTGTGTCCTCAAATTCTCCATTGTAGCCATCACAGTGCTCCATTGTAACATAAATGTGCTCCATTATGTAATCATAGTGATCCATTGTGTCATCACAAAGCTCCATATTGTCATCACAGTGCTCCACTATGTCATCACAGGGATCCATTTTCTCATCACATTGCTCCATTTTGTCATAACTGTGCTCCATTGTGACATCACAGTGCTCCCACTGTGTCATCACAGGGATCCATTGTGTCATCATAGTTATCCATTGTCTCATCATAGTGCTCCATTGTGTCATCACAGTGCTCCATTGTGTCATCACAGAACTCCCTTTGTGACATAACAGTGCTTCATTGTGTGTTATCATAGTGCTCCCATTGTGTCATCACAGTGATCCATTTTGTCATCACAGTGTTCCATTGAGTCATCACAGTGCTAAATTGTGTCAAACACTGCTACACTGTGTCATTATAGTGCTCCATTTTGTTATCGAAGACTCCATTTAGTCATCACAGTGCTCCATTGTTTCATTACAAAGCTCTATTGTGTCATCACAGTTCTCCCACTGTGTCATCACAGTGCTTCATTATGTCATCACAATGCTCCATTTTGTCATCAAAAATTATTATTTTGTCATCACAGTGCTCCATTGTGACATCACAGTGCTCCATTGTGTCATCACGGTGCTCCATTGTGTCATCATAGTGCTCCCCTGTGTCAACACAGTGCTCCATTGTGTCATCACTATGCCTCATTATGTCATCACAGTGCTCCATTGTGTCATCAGAGTGCTCCATTGTGTCATCGTAGTGCTCCATTGTCTCATCATAGTGCTGCATTGTGTCATCACAGTGCAATATTTCAACATCAAAGTGCTCCATTGTGTCATCACAGTTCTCAATTGTGTCCTCACAGAGCTCCATTGTCTCCTAAAGTGCTCCAATGTGTCATCACAGTGCACCAATGTCTCATTACAGAGAGATCCATTGTGTCATCACAGTGCATCATTTTTGTTATCAAGTACACAACTGTGTCATCACAGTGCTCCATTGTGTCATCACAGTGCTCCATTTTGCCTTCACAGTGCTCCATTGTGTCATCACATTGCTCCATTGTGACATCACAGATCTCCATTGTGTCATCACTGAGCTCCATTGTGTCCTCAAATTCTCCATTGTGTCATCACAGTGCTCCATTGTATCATAACAGTGCTCCATTGTGTCATCACAGTGATTCACTGTGTCATCACAGAGCTCCATATTGTCATCAGAATGCTCCACAGTGTCATCACAGGGATCCATTGTGTCATCACAGTGCTCAATTGTGTCAACACAGTGCTACACTGTGTCATTATAGTGCTCCTTTTTGTTATTGAAGACTCCATTTAGTCATCACAGTGCTTCATTGTGTTATCGCAAAACTCCATTGTGTCCTCTCATAGCTACATTTTGTCATCACATAGCTCCATTGTGTAATCACAGTGCTCCATTGTATTATAAAAAGAGCTCCAGTGTGTCATCACAGAGAACCATTGTGTCACCAAATGCTCCATTGTGTCACCACAGTGCTCCATTGTGTCATCACAGTGCTCCATTGTGTCATCACAGTGCTCCATTGTGTCATCATAGTACTCCATTGTCGCATCATAGTGCTCCATTGTGTCATCACAGTGCTCCATTGCTTCATCCAAGTGCTCGATTGTGTCATCTCAGTGCTCCATTGTGCCATCACAGTGCTCCATTGTGTCATCACAGAGCTTCATTGTCTCATCACAGTGCTATATTATGTCATCAAAGTGCACCATTATTTCATCGCAGTGCTCAATTGTGTCATCACAGAGCTGCCCTGTATCATCACAGTGCACCATTGTGTTATCATAGTGCTCCACTGTGTCTGCATAGTGCTCCATTGTGTCATCACAGAGCTCCACTGTGTCAAAACAGTGTTATACTGTGTCATCACAATGATCTATTTTGTCATCACATTGCTCCATTATGTCATCACAGTCCTTCATTGTATCATCACAGTGCTCCGTTTTGTCATCACAGTGATCCGTTGTATGATCACAGAGCTCCATTGTGTCATCACAGTTCTCCACTGTGACATCACAGTGCTCGATTTTGCCATCACATTAATCCATTGTCTCACCACAGTACTCCATTGTGTCATCTCAGTGTTCCATTGTGACATCACCGTGCTCCATTCTGTCATCACAGTGATCCATTGTGTTATCATTGTCCTCCACTGTGTCATCAGAGTGCTCATTATATCATCACAATGCTCCATTGTGTCAACACAGTGCTCCATTCTGTCATGACCGTGCTCCATTGTGTCATCACAGTGATCCATTGTCTCATCATAATGCTCCATTGTGTCATCACAGTGCTCCATTGTGACATCACAGAGCTCCATTTTGTCATCATATTGCTCCATTGTGACATCACAGAGCTCCATTGTGTCATCACAGAGCTCCATTGTGTCATCAAATTCTCCATTGTGTCATCACAGTGTTCCATTGTGTCATCACATTGCTCCATTGTGTCAGCACATTGCTCCATTGTGACATCACAGAGCACCATTGTGTCATCACAGTGCTCCATTGTGTAATCACAGAGCTCCATTGTGTCACCACATTGCTCCATTGTGACATCACAGAGGTCCATTGTGCCATCACACTGTTCAATTGTGTCATCACAGAGCTCCATTGTGTCATCACAGTGATCCACTGTGTCATCATAGTGGTCCATTATGTCATCACAATGCTCCATTGTGTCATCACAGTGCTCAATTGTTTCATCACAGTGTTCCATTGTGACATCACAGAGCTTCATTGTTTCATCACTGAGCTCCATTGTGTCCTCAAATTCTCCATTATGTCATCACAGAGCTCCATATTGTCATCAGAATGCTCCACAGTGTCATCACAGGGATCTATTTTCTCATCACATTGCTCCATTGTGTCATAATAGTGCTCCAATATGACATCACATTGCTCCATTGTGTCATCAACGTGCTCCATTGTGTCATCACAGTTATCCATTGTCTCCTCATAGTGCTCCATTGTGTCATCACAGTGCTCCATTGTGTCAACACAGAGCTCCATTGTGACATAACAGTGCTTCATTGTGTCATCACAGTGCTCCATTTTGTCATCACAGTGCTCCATTGTGTCATCACAGTGCTCCATTTTGTCAACACAGTGCTACACTGTGTCATGGTAGTGCTCCATTTTGTTATCGAAGACTCCATTTAGTCATCACAGTGCTCCATTGTGTCATCACAAAACTCCATTGTGTCATCACAGTTCTCCACTGTGTCATCACAGTGCTTCATTATGTCATCACAATGCTCCATTTTGTCATCACAATGCATCACTGTGTCATCACAGTGCTCCATTGTGAGATCAAAGTCCTCCATTGTGTCATCATAGTACTCCACTGTGTCATCACAATGCTCCATTTTGTCATCACAGTGTTCCATTGTGACATCACAGTGCTCCACTGTGTCATCACATTGCTTCATTATGTCATCACTATGCTCCACTGTGTCATCACAGAGCTCGATTTTGTCATCACAGTGCTCCACTGTGTCATCCCAGTGGTCCATTATGTCATCACAATGCTCCATTGTATCACCACAGTGCTCCATTTTGTCATCACAGTGCTCCATTGTGTCATCATAGGGCTCCATTTTCTCATCATCGTGCTCCATTGTGTCATCACAGTGCTCTATTTCATCATCACAGTGCTCCATATTGTCATGAGAGTGCTCCATTGTGTCCTCACAGAGCTCCATTTTCTCTCAAAGTGCTCCATTGTGTCATCACAGTGCACCATTGTGTTATCACAGTGCTCCACTGTGTCATCATAGAGCTCCATTGTGTCATCACCGTGCTCCATTGTGTCATCACAGTGCACCATTATGTCATCGCAGTACTCAATTTTGTCATCACATTGCTCCAGTGTATCATCACAGTGCACCATTTTGTATGATAGTGCTCCACTGTGTCATCCTAGTGCTCCATTGTGTCATCACAGTGCTCCATTGTGTCATCACAGTGCACCATTATATCATTACAGTATTCCATTGTGTCATCACAGTGTACCATTATGTCATTGCAGTGCTCCATTGTGTCTTGACAGAACTCCACGTAGTCAACACAGTGTTATACTGTGTCATCACAATGATCTATTGTGTCATCACTGTGCTCCATTGTGTCATCACAGTGCTCCATTCTGTCATCACATTGCTTCCTTTTGTCATCACAGTGATTCATTGTGTGATCACAGAGCTCCATTGTGTCATCACAGTGCTCCACTGTGACATCACAGTGCTCGATTGTGTCATCACACTAATCTATTGTCTCACCACAGTGCTCCATTGTCTAATCTCAGTTTTCCATTTTGATATCACAGTGCTCCACTCTGACATCACAGTGCTCCACTGTGTCATCACAGTGCTCCATTGTGTCATCACAGTGTTCCATTGTACATCACCATGCTCCTTTGTCATCACAGTGCTTTATTGTGTCATCACAGAGCTCCATTGTGTTATCATAGTGCTCCACTGTGACATCACAGTGCTCGATTTTGTCATCACACTAATCCAATGTCTCACCACAGTGCTCCACTGTGTCATCTCAGTGTTCCATTGTGACATAACAGTGCTCCAATGTGTCATTACAGTGCTCCATTGTGTCATCACAGTGATCCATTTTGTCATCAGAGTGCTACACTGTGTCATTATAGGGCTCCATTTTGTTATCACAGAGTTCCATTTTGTCATCACAGTGTTTCATTTTGTCCTCACAACGGTCCAATGTGTCATCACAGTGCTCCACTGTGTCATCACAGTGCTTCCTTATGTCATCACACTGCTCCATTGTGTCATCACAATGCCTCATTATGTTATCAGAGTGCTCAATTGTGACATCAAAGTGCTCCATTTTGTCATCACAGTGATCCTATGTCTCATCACAGTGCTCCATTGTGTCATCACAGTGCTCTTTTTGATATCACAGTGCTCCATTTTCTCATCACACTGCTCCATTGTCTCATCCCACTGCTCCATTTTGTCATCATAGTGCTCCATTGTGAAATCAAAGTGGTCTATTGTGTCCTCACATAACTCAATTGTGTAATCACAATGCTCCATTGAGTCATCACAGAGCTCCATTGTGTCATTACAGAGCTCCATTGTGGCATCAAAATGCTCCATTGTGTCATCATAGTGCTCCACTGTGACATCATAGTGCTCCATTTTGTCATCACAGTGATCCATGTTATCATCACAATGCTCCATTGTGTCATCACAGTGCTCCATTGTGTCCTCACATAGCTCCATTGTGTAATCACAGTGCTCCATTGTGTCATCACAGTGCTCCATTGTGTCCACACATAGCTCCATTATGTAATCATAGTGCTCCACTGTGTCATCACAGTGCTTCATTATGTCATCACAATGCTCCATTTTGTCATCACAATGCATCATTGTGTCCTCACATAGCTCCATTGTGTAATCACAGTGCTCCACTGTGTCATCACAGTGCTCCATTGTGTCATCACAATGCTCCATTGTGTCATCACTTTGCTCCATTGTGTCATCACAGTGCTCCATTGTGTCATCACAGAGCTCCATTTTGTCATCATATTGCTCCATTGTGACATCACAGAGCTCCATTGTGTCATCACAGAGCTCCATTGTGTCATCAAATTCTCCATTGTGTCATCACAGTGTTCCATTGTGTCATCACATTGCTCCATTGTGTCACCACATTGCTCCATTGTGACATCACAGAGCACCATTGTGTCATCACAGTGCTCCATTGTGTAATCACAGAGCTCCATTGTGTCACCACATTGCTCCATTGTGACATCACAGAGGTCCATTGTGCCATCACACTGTTCAATTGTGTCATCACAGAGCTCCATTGTGTCATCACAGTGATCCACTGTGTCATCATAGTGGTCCATTATGTCATCACAATGCTCCATTGTGTCATCACAGTGCTCAATTGTTTCATCACAGTGTTCCATTGTGACATCACAGAGCTTCATTGTTTCATCACTGAGCTCCATTGTGTCCTCAAATTCTCCATTATGTCATCACAGAGCTCCATATTGTCATCAGAATGCTCCACAGTGTCATCACAGGGATCTATTTTCTCATCACATTGCTCCATTGTGTCATAATAGTGCTCCAATATGACATCACAGTGCTCCATTGTGTCATCACAGTTATCCATTGTCTCCTCATAGTGCTCCATTGTGTCATCACAGTGCTCCATTGTGTCATCACAGAGCTCCATTGTGACATAACAGTGCTTCATTGTGTCATCACAGTGCTCCATTTTGTCATCACAGTGCTCCATTGTGTCATCACAGTGCTCCATTTTGTCAACACAGTGCTACACTGTGTCATGGTAGTGCTCCATTTTGTTATCGAAGACTCCATTTAGTCATCACAGTGCTCCATTGTGTCATTACAAAACTCCATTGTGTCATCACAGTTCTCCACTGTGTCATCACAGTGCTTCATTATGTCATCACAATGCTCCATTTTGTCATCACAATGCATCACTGTGTCATCACAGTGCTCCATTGTGAGATCAAAGTCCTCCATTGTGTCATCATAGTACTCCACTGTGTCATCACAATGCTCCATTTTGTCATCACAGTGTTCCATTGTGACATCACAGTGCTCCACTGTGTCATCACATTGCTTCATTATGTCATCACTATGCTCCACTGTGTCATCACAGAGCTCGATTTTGTCATCACAGTGCTCCACTGTGTCATCCCAGTGGTCCATTATGTCATCACAATGCTCCATTGTATCACCACAGTGCTCCATTTTGTCATCACAGTGCTCCATTGTGTCATCATAGGGCTCCATTTTCTCATCATCGTGCTCCATTGTGTCATCACAGTGCTCTATTTCATCATCACAGTGCTCCATATTGTCATGAGAGTGCTCCATTGTGTCCTCACAGAGCTCCATTTTCTCTCAAAGTGCTCCATTGTGTCATCACAGTGCACCATTATGTCATCGCAGTACTCAATTTTGTCATCACATTGCTCCAGTGTATCATCACAGTGCACCATTTTGTATGATAGTGCTCCACTGTGTCATCCTAGTGCTCCATTGTGTCATCACAGTGCTCCATTGTGTCATCACAGTGCACCATTATATCATTACAGTATTCCATTGTGTCATCACAGTGTACCATTATGTCATTGCAGTGCTCCATTGTGTCTTGACAGAACTCCACGTAGTCAACACAGTGTTATACTGTGTCATCACAATGATCTATTGTGTCATCACTGTGCTCCATTGTGTCATCACAGTGCTCCATTCTGTCATCACATTGCTTCCTTTTGTCATCACAGTGATTCATTGTGTGATCACAGAGCTCCATTGTGTCATCACAGTGCTCCACTGTGACATCACAGTGCTTCGATTGTGTCATCACACTAATCTATTGTCTCACCACAGTGCTCCATTGTCTAATCTCAGTTTTCCATTTTGATATCACAGTGCTCCACTCTGACATCACAGTGCTCCACTGTGTCATCACCGTGCTCCATTGTGTCATCACAGTGTTCCATTGTACATCACCATGCTCCTTTGTCATCACAGTGCTTTATTGTGTCATCACAGAGCTCCATTGTGTTATCATCGTGCTCCACTGTGACATCACAGTGCTCGATTTTGTCATCATACTAATCCAATGTCTCACCACAGTGCTCCACTGTGTCATCTCAGTGTTCCATTGTGACATAACAGTGCTCCAATGGGTCATTACAGTGCTCCATTGTGTCATCACAGTGATCCATTTTGTCATCAGAGTGCTACACTGTGTCATTATAGGGCTCCATTTTGTTATCACAGAGTTCCATTTTGTCATCACAGTGTTTCATTTTGTCCTCACAACGGTCCAATGTGTCATCACAGTGCTCCACTGTGTCATCACAGTGCTTCCTTATGTCATCACACTGCTCCATTGTGTCATCACAATGCCTCATTATGTTATCAGAGTGCTCAATTGTGACATCAAAGTGCTCCATTTTGTCATCACAGTGATCCTATGTCTCATCACAGTGCTCCATTGTGTCATCACAGTGCTCTTTGTGATATCACAGTGCTCCATTTTCTCATCACACTGCTCCATTGTCTCATCCCACTGCTCCATTTTGTCATCATAGTGCTCCATTGTGAAATCAAAGTGCTCTATTGTGTCCTCACATAACTCAATTGTGTAATCACAATGCTCCATTGAGTCATCACAGAGCTCCATTGTGTCATTACAGAGCTCCATTGTGGCATCAAAATGCTCCATTGTGTCATCATAGTGCTCCACTGTGACATCATAGTGCTCCATTTTGTCATCACAGTGATCCATGTTATCATCACAATGCTCCATTGTGTCATCACAGTGCTCCATTGTGTCCTCACATAGCTCCATTGTGTAATCACAGTGCTCCATTGTGTCATCACAGTGCTCCATTGTGTCCACACATAGCTCCATTATGTAATCATAGTGCTCCACTGTGTCATCACAGTGCTTCATTATGTCATCACAATGCTCCATTTTGTCATCACAATGCATCATTGTGTCCTCACATAGCTCCATTGTGTAATCACAGTGCTCCACTGTGTCATCACAGTGCTCCATTGTGTCATCACAGAGCTCCATTGTGTCGTCGCAGTGATCCGCTTTGTCATCACAGTGGTCCATTATGTCACCGCAGTGCTCAATTGTGTCATCACAGTGGTCCACTGTATCATCACAGTGCACCATTGTGTTATCATAGTGCTCCACTGTGTCTTCATTGTGCTCCTTTTTGTCATCACAGAGCTCCACTGTGTCAACACAGTGTTATACTGTGTCATCACAATGATCTATTTTGTCATCACAGTGCTCAATTCTGTCATCACAGTGATCCATTGTGTCATCATAGTGCTCCACTGTGACATCACAGTGCTCGACTGTGTCATCACACTAATCCATTGTCTCAAAATAGTGCTCCATTGTGTCATCTCAGTGTTCCTTTGTGACATCACAGTGCTCCATTGTGTCATCACAATGCTCCATTGTGTCATCACTGTGATCCATTGTGTCATCTCATTGCTCCATATTGTCATAACAGCGCTCCGTTTTGTTATCATATTGCTCCATTGTATAATCACAGAGCTCCATTGTGTCATCACAGATCTCCAATGTGTCATCAGAATGCTCCATTGTGGCATCACAGTGCTCCTTTGTGACAGCACAGTGCTCCATTGTGTCATCACAATGCTCCATTGTGTCATCACAGTGATCCATTGTGTCATCACACAGCTCCATATTGTCATCACAGGGCTCCACTGTGTGATCACAGAGCTCCATTGTGTCATCATAGTGCTCCACTGTAACATCACAGTGCTCGATTGTTTCATCACACTAATCCATTGTCTCACCACAGCGCTCCATTTTGTCATCTCATTGTTGCATTGTGACATCACAGTGCTTCATTGTGTCTTAGAGTGCTCCATTGTGTCATCACAGTGATCCATTATGTCATCCCATTGCTCCATTGTGACATCACAGTGCTCCATTGTTTCATTACAAAGCTCCATTGTGTCATCACAGTTCTCCACTGTGTCATCACAGTGCTTCATTATGTCAACACAATGCTCCATTTTGTCATCACACTGATTATTGTGTCATCATAGTGCTCCATTGTGACATCACAGTGCTCCATTGTGTCATCAAGGTGCTCCATTGTGTAATCATAGTGCTCCCCTGTGTCAACACAGTGCTACATTGTGTCATCACAATGCCTCATTATGTCATCACAGTGCTCCATTGTGTCATCACAGTGCTCCATTGTGTCCTCACAGAGCTCCATTGTCTCTCAAAGTGCTCCAATGTGTCATCACAGTGCACCAATGTCTCATCACAGAGATCCATTGTGTCATCACAGTGCACCATTGTGTTATCACAGTGCTACACTTTGTCATCATAGTGCTCCATTTTGTCATCACTGACTCCATTGTGTCATCACAGTGCTCCATTGTGTCCTCACAGAGCTCCATTGTCTCTCAAAGTGCTCCAATGTGTCATCACAGTGCACCAATGTCTCATCACAGAGATCCATTGTGTCATCACAGTGCACCATTGTGTTATCACAATGCCTCATTGTGTCATCAGAGTGCTCCATTGTGACATCACAGTGCTCCATTGTGTCATCACACTGATCCATTGTCTAATCATAGTGCTCCATTGTGTCATTACTGTGCTCCATAGTGACATCATAGTGCTCCATTGTGATATCATAGTGCTCCATTGTATCATCACAGTGCTCCATTGTGACATCACAGTTCTCCATTTGTCCTCACATAGCTCCATTTTGTCATCCCACTAATCTATTGTCTCACCACAGTGCTCCATTGTGTCATCTCAGTGTTCCATTGTGACATCACAGTGCTCCATTGTGTCATCAAAGTGATCAATTGTCTAATCACTGTTCTCCATTGTGTCATCACAGAGCTTCATACTGTCATCAAAGAGCTCCGTTGTGTCATCACAATGCTCCATTGTGTCACCACAGTGCTCTGTTGTGACACCACAGTGCTCCATTGTGTCATCACAGTGATTCATTGTGTCATCACTATGCTCCATGGTGTCAAAACAGTGCTCCTTTTTGTCACACAGTGCTCCATTTTGTCCTTATAGTGCTCCATTTTGTCATCACAGAGCTCCAGAGTGTCATCACAGTGGTCCATTATGTCATCACAGAGCTCCATTGTGTCATCACAGTGATCGATTCTGTTATCTCAGAGCTCCATTGTGTTATCACAGTGATCCACTGTGTCATCACAGAGCTCCATATTGTCATCAGAATGCTCCACAGTGTCATCACAGGGATCCATTGTGTCATCAAAGTGCTCAATTGTGTCAACACAGTGCTACACTGTGTCATTATAGTGCTCCTTTTTGTTATTGAAGACTCCATTTAGTCATCACAGTGCTTCATTGTGTTATCGCAAAACTCTATTGTGTCCTCTCATAGCTCCATTTTGTCATCACATAGCTCCATTGTGTAATCACAGTGCTCCATTGTATTATAAAAGAGCTCCAGTGTGTCATCACAGAGAACCATTGTGTCACCAAATGCTCCATTGTGTCACCACAGTGCTCCATTGTGTCATCACAGTGCTCCATTGTGTCATCACAGTGCTCCATTGTGTCATCATAGTACTCCATTGTCGCATCATAGTGCTCCATTGTGTCATTACAGTGCTCCATTGCTTCATCCAAGTGCTCGATTGTGTCATCTCAGTGCTCCATTGTGTCATCACAGTGCTCCATTGTGTCATCACAGAGCTTCATTGTCTCATCACAGTGCTATATTATGTCAACACAGTGCAGCATTATTTCATCGCAGTGCTCAATTGTGTCATCACAGAGCTGCCCTGTATCATCACAGTGCACCATTGTGTTATCATAGTGCTCCACTGTGTCTGCATAGTGCTCCATTTTGTCATCACAGAGCTCCACTGTGTCAACACAGTGTTATACTGTGTCATCACAATGATCTATTTTGTCATCACAGTGCTCCATTGTGTCATCACAGTCCTTCATTGTATCATCACAGTGCTCCGTTTTGTCATCACAGTGATCCGTTGTGTGATCACAGAGCTCCATTGTGTCATCACAGTTCTCCACTGTGACATCACAGTGCTCGATTTTGCCATCACATTAATCCATTGTCTCACCACAGTACTCCATTGTGTCATCTCAGTGTTCCATTGTGACATCACCGTGCTCCATTCTGTCATCACAGTGATCCATTATGTTATCATTGTCCTCCACTGTGTCATCAGAGTGCTCATTATATCATCACAATGCTCCATTGTGTCAACACAGTGCTCCATTCTGTCATGACCGTGCTCCATTGTGTCATCACAGTGATCCATTGTCTCATCATAATGCTCCATTGTGTCATCACAGTGCTCCATTGTGACATCACAGAGCTCCATTTTGTTATCATATTGCTCCATTGTGACATCACAGAGCTCCATTGTGTCATCACAGAGCTCCATTGTGTCATCAAATTCTCCATTGTGTCATCACAGTGTTCCATTGTGTCATCACATTGCTCCATTGTGTCACCACATTGCTCCATTGTGACATCACAGAGCACCATTGTGTCATCACAGTGCTCCATTGTGTAATCACAGAGCTCCATTGTGTCACCACATTGCTCCATTGTGACATCACAGCGGTCCATTGTGCCATCACACTGTTCAATTGTGTCATCACAGAGCTCCATTGTGTCATCACAGTGATCCACTGTGTCATCATAGTGGTCCATTATGTCATCACAATGCTCCATTGTGTCATCACAGTGCTCAATTGTTTCATCACAGTGTTCCATTGTGACATCACAGAGCTTCATTGTTTCATCACTGAGCTCCATTGTGTCCTAAAATTCTCCATTGTGTCATCACAGAGCTCCATATTGTCATCAGAATGCTCCACAGTGTCATCACAGGGATCTATTTTCTCATCACATTGCTCCATTGTGTCATAATAGTGCTCCAATATGACATCACAGTGCTCCATTGTGTCATCAACGTGCTCCATTGTGTCATCACAGTTATCCATTGTCTCCTCATAGTGCTCCATTGTGTCATCACAGTGCTCCATTGTGTCAACACAGAGCTCCATTGTGACATAACAGTGCTTCATTGTGTCATCACAGTGCTCCATTTTGTCATCACAGTGCTCCATTGTGTCATCACAGTGCTCCATTTTGTCAACACAGTGCTACACTGTGTCATGGTAGTGCTCCATTTTGTTATCGAAGACTCCATTTAGCCATCACAGTGCTCCATTGTGTCATCACAAAACTCCATTGTGTCATCACAGTTCTCCACTGTGTCATCACAGTGCTTCATTATGTCATCACAATGCATCACTGTGTCATCACAGTGCTCCATTGTGAGATCATAGTCCTCCATTGTGTCATCATAGTACTCCACTGTGTCATCACAATGCTCCATTTTGTCATCACAGTGTTCCATTGTGACATCACAGTGCTCCACTGTGTCATCACATTGCTTCATTATGTCATCACTATGCTCCACTGTGTCATCACAGAGCTCGATTTTGTCATCACAGTGCTCCACTGTGTCATCACATTGCTTCATTATGTCATCACTATGCTCCACTGTGTCATCACAGAGCTCGATTTTGTCATCACAGTGCTCCACTGTGTCATCCCAGTGGTCCATTATGTCATCACAATGCTCCATTGTATCACCACAGTGCTCCATTTTGTCATCACAGTGCTCCATTGTGTCATCATAGGGCTCCATTGTCTCATCATCGTGCTCCATTGTGTCATCACAGTGCTCTATTTCATCATCACAGTGCTCCATATTGTCATGAGAGTGCTCCATTGTGTCCTCACAGAGCTCCATTTTCTCTCAAAGTGCTCCATTGTGTCATCACAGTGCACCATTGTGTTATCACAGTGCTCCACTGTGTCATCATAGAGCTCCATTGTGTCATCACCGTGCTCCATTGTGTCATCACAGTGCACCATTATGTCATCGCAGTACTCAATTTTGTCATCACATTGCTCCAGTGTATCATCACAGTGCACCATTTTGTATGATAGTGCTCCACTGTGTCATCCTAGTGCTCCATTGTGTCATCACAGTGCTCCATTGTGTCATCACAGTGCACCATTATATCATTACAGTATTCCATTGTGTCATCACAGTGTACCATTATGTCATTGCAGTGCTCCATTGTGTCTTGACAGAACTCCACGTAGTCAACACAGTGTTTTACTGTGTCATCACAATGATCTATTGTGTCATCACTGTGCTCCATTGTGTCATCACAGTGCTCCATTCTGTCATCACATTGCTTCCTTTTGTCATCACAGTGATCCATTGTGTGATCACAGAGCTCCATTGTGTCATCACAGTGCTCCACTGTGACATCACAGTGCTCGATTGTGTCATCACACTAATCTATTGTCTCACCACAGTGCTCCATTGTCTAATCTCAGTTTTCCATTTTGATATCACAGTGCTCCACTCTGACATCACAGTGCTCCACTGTGTCATCACCGTGCTCCATTGTGTCATCACAGTGTTCCATTGTACATCACCATGCTCCTTTGTCATCACAGTGCTTTATTGTGTCATCACAGAGCTCCATTGTGTTATCATCGTGCTCCACTGTGACATCACAGTGCTCGATTTTGTCATCACACTAATCCAATGTCTCACCACAGTGCTCCACTGTGTCATCTCAGTGTTCCATTGTGACATAACAGTGCTCCAATGGGTCATTACAGTGCTCCATTGTGTCATCACAGTGATCCATTTTGTCATCAGAGTGCTACACTGTGTCATTATAGGGCTCCATTTTGTTATCACAGAGTTCCATTTGTCATCACAGTGTTTCATTTTGTCCTCACAACGGTCCAATGTGTCATCACAGTGCTCCACTGTGTCATCACAGTGCTTCCTTATGTCATCACACTGCTCCATTGTGTCATCACAATGCCTCATTATGTTATCAGAGTGCTCAATTGTGACATCAAAGTGCTCCATTTTGTCATCACAGTGATCCTATGTCTCATCACAGTGCTCCATTGTGTCATCACAGTGCTCTTTGTGATATCACAGTGCTCCATTTTCTCATCACACTGCTCCATTGTCTCATCCCACTGCTCCATTTTGTCATCATAGTGCTCCATTGTGAAATCAAAGTGGTCTATTGTGTCCTCACATAACTCAATTGTGTAATCACAATGCTCCATTGAGTCATCACAGAGCTCCATTGTGTCATTACAGAGCTCCATTGTGGCATCAAAATGCTCCATTGTGTCATCATAGTGCTCCACTGTGACATCATAGTGCTCCATTTTGTCATCACAGTGATCCATTTTATCATCACAATGCTCCATTGTGTCATCACAGTGCTCCATTGTGTCCTCACATAGCTCCATTGTGTAATCACAGTGCTCCATTGTGTCATCACAGTGCTCCATTGTGTCCACACATAGCTCCATTATGTAATCATAGTGCTCCACTGTGTCATCACAGTGCTTCATTATGTCATCACAATGCTCCATTTTGTCATCACAATGCATCATTGTGTCCTCACATAGCTCCATTGTGTAATCACAGTGCTCCACTGTGTAATCACAGTGCTCCATTGTGTCATCACAGAGCTCCATTGTGTCGTCGCAGTGATTTGCTTTGTCATCACAGTGGTCCATTATGTCACCGCAGTGCTCAATTGTGTCATCACAGTGGTCCACTGTATCATCACAGTGCACCATTGTGTTATCATAGTGCTCCACTGTGTCTTCATTGTGCTCCTTTTGTCATCACAGAGCTCCACTGTGTCAACACAGTGTTATACTGTGTCATCACAATGATCTATTTTGTCATCACAGTGCTCAATTCTGTCATCACAGTGATCCATTGTGTCATCATAGTGCTCCACTGTGACATCACAGTGCTCGACTGTGTCATCACACTAATCCATTGTCTCAACATAGTGCTCCATTGTGTCATCTCAGTGTTCCTTTGTGACATCACAGTGCTCCATTGTGTCATCACAATGCTCCATTGTGTCATCACTGTGATCCATTGTGTCATCTCATTGCTCCATATTGTCATAACAGCGCTCCGCTTTTGTTATCATATTGCTCCATTGTATAATCACAGAGCTCCATTGTGTCATCACAGATCTCCAATGTGTCATCAGAATGCTCCATTGTGGCATCACAGTGCTCCATTGTGACAGCACAGTGCTCCATTGTGTCATCACAATGCTCCATTGTGTCATCACAATGATCCATTGTGTCATCACACAGCTCCATATTGTCATCACAGGGCTCCACTGTGTGATCACAGAGCTCCATTGTGTCATCATAGTGCTCCACTGTAACATCACAGTGCTCGATTGTGTCATCACACTAATCCATTGTCTCACCACAGCGCTCCATTTTGTCATCTCATTGTTGCATTGTGACATCACAGTGCTTCATTGTGTCTTAGAGTGCTCCATTGTGTCATCACAGTGATCCATTATGTCATCCCATTGCTCCATTGTGACATCACAGCGCTCCATTGTGTCATCATATTGCTCCATTGTATAATCACAGAGTCCATTGTTTCATCAGAGATCTCCATTGTGTCATCACAATGCTCCATTGTGGCATCACAGAGCTCCCTTGTGTCATCACAGTGCTACACTTTGTCATCATAGTGCTCCATTTTGTCCTCACTGACTCCATTGTGTCATCACAGTGCTCCATTGTGTCATCAGAGTGCTACACCGTGACATAATAGTGATCCATTTTGTTATCGAAGACTCCATTTAGTCATCACAGTGCTCCATTGTTTCATTACAAAGCTCCATTGTGTCATCACAGTTCTCCACTGTGTCATCACAGTGCTTCATTATGTCAACACAATGCTCCATTTTGTCATCACACTGATTATTGTGTCATCATAGTGCTCCATTGTGACATCACAGTGCTCCATTGTGTCATCAAGGTGCTCCATTGTGTAATCATAGTGCTCCCCTGTGTCAACACAGTGCTACATTATGTCTTCACAATGCCTCATTATGTCATCACAGTGCTCCATTGTGTCATCACAGTGCTCCATTGTGTCCTCACAGAGCTCCATTGTCTCTCAAAGTGCTCCAATGTGTCATCACAGTGCACCAATGTCTCATCACAGAGATCCATTGTGTCATCTCAGTGCACCATTGTGTTATCACAGTGCTACACTTTGTCATCATAGTGCTCCATTTTGTCATCACTGACTCCATTGTGTCATCACAGTGCTCCATTGTGTCATCACAAATCTCCATTTTGTCATCAAATGGTTCCACTGTGTCAGCACAGTGCTTCATTATGTCATCACAATGCTCCATTGTTTCATCACAATGCCTCATTGTGTCATCAGAGTGCTCCATTGTGACATCACAGTGCTCCATTGTGTCATCACACTGATCCATTGTCTAATCATAGTGCTCCATTGTGTCATTACTGTGCTCCATAGTGACATCATAGTGCTCCATTGTGATATCATAGTGCTCCATTGTATCATCACAGTGCTCCATTGTGACATCACAGTTCTCCATTTTGTCCTCACATAGCTCCATTTTGTCATCCCACTAATCTATTGTCTCACCACAGTGCTCCATTGTGTCATCTCAGTGTTCCATTGTGACATCACAGTGCTCCATTGTGTCATCACAGTGATCAATTGTCTAATCACTGTTCTCCATTGTGTCATCACAGAGCTTCATACTGTCATCAAAGAGCTCCGTTGTGTCATCACAATGCTCCATTGTGTCACCACAGTGCTCTGTTGTGACACCACAGTGCTCCATTGTGTCATCACAGTGATTCATTGTGTCATCACTATGTTCCATGGTGTCAAAACAGTGCTCCTTTTTGTCACACAGTGCTCCATTTTGTCTCTTATAGTGCTCCATTTTGTCATCACAGAGCTCCAGAGTGTCATCACAGTGGTCCATTATGTCATCACAGAGCTCCATTGTGTCATCACAGTGATCCATTCTGTCATCACAGAGCTCCATTGTGTTATCACAGTGATCCACTGTGTCATCATAGAGGTCCATTATGTCATCAAATGCTCCATTGTATCATCACATAGCTCCATTGTGTCATCACAGTGCTCCATTGTGTCATCACAGTGATCCATTTTGTCATCACAATGCTCGATTTTGTTATCACAGTGCTCCATTTTGTCATCACAGTGATCCGTTGTGTGATCACAGAGCTCCATTGTGTCATCACAGTTCTCCACTGTGACATCACAGTGCTCGATTTTGCCATCACATTAATCCATTGTCTCACCACAGTACTCCATTGTGTCATCTCAGTGTTCCATTGTGACATCACCGTGCTCCATTCTATCATCACAGTGATCCATTGTGTTGTCATTGTCCTCCACTGTGTCATCACAATGCTCCATTGTGTCAACACAGTGCTCCATTCTTTCATGACCGTGCTCCATTGTGTCATCACAGTGATCCATTGTCTCATCATAATGCTCCATTGTGTCGTCAGAGTGCTCCATTGTGACATCACAGAGCTCCATTGTGTCATCATATTGCTCCATTGTGACATCACAGAGCTCCATTGTGTCCTCAAATTCTCCATTGTGTCATCACAGTGTTCCATTGTGTCATCACATTGCTCCATTGTGACATCACAGAGCTCCATTGTGTCATCACAGTGCTCCATTGTGTCACCACATTGCTCCATTGTGATATCACAGAGCTCCATTGTGTCAGCACAGTGCTCCATTGTGTCATCACAGAGCTCCATTGTGTCACCACATTGCTCCATTGTGACATCACAGAGCACCATTGTGTCATCACAGTGCTCCATTGTGTAATCACAGAGCTCCATTGTGTCACCACATTGCTCCATTGTGACATCACAGAGCTCCATTGTGTCATCACAGTGCTCCATTGTGTCATCACAGAGCTCCATTGTTTTACCACATTGCTCCATTGTGACATCACAGAGCTCCATGTTGTCATCAAAGTGCTCCATTGTATCATCAAAGAGCTCCATTGTGTCATCATGGAGCTCCATTGTGTCATCACAAATCTCCATTGTGTCATTACAGTGCTACACTGTGTCATCATAGTGCTCCATTTTGTCATCACAGACTCCATTGTGTAATCACAGTGCTCCATTGTGTCATCACAAATCTCCATTGTGTCTTCAATGTGCTCTACTGTGTCATCACTGTGCTTCATTATGTCATCACAATACTCCATTGTGTCACCACAATGCCTCATTTTGTAATCATAGTGCTCTATTGTGACATCACAGTGCTCCCTTGTGTCATCACTGTGATCCATTGTCTCATCACAGTGCTCTCTTGTGTCATCACAGTGTTCCACTGTGTCATCACAATTATCTATTGTGTCATCACAGTGCTCCGTTGTCTCATCACAGTGCTCCATTGTGTCATCACAGTGCACCATTTTGTTATCACTGAGCTCCATTGTGTCATCACAGTGCTCCATTTTGTCATCATAGTTCTCCAATGTGATATCACGGTGCTACACTATGTCAGAATAGTGCTCCATTTTGTTATCATAGTGCTCCCTTCTGTCATCACAGTACTCCATTGTGTCATCAGAGTGCACCATTATGTCATCTCAGTACTCCGTTGTGTCATCACAGTGATCCATTGTGTCATCACAGTACTCCATTTTGTCATCACTGTGCTCCATTGTGTTATCACATTGCACCATTATGTTATCATAGTGCTCCACTGTGTCATCACAGAGCTCCATTGTGTCATGACAGTGATGCATTGTGACATCACCGTGCTCCATTCTGTCATCACAGGGATCCAATTTCTCATCACTGTTATACATTGTGTCATCAAAATGCTCAATTGTGTCATCACAGTGCACCATTGTGTTATTACAGTGCTCCACTGTGTCATCATAGTGCTCCATTTTGTTATCACAGTGCTCCATTTTGTCATCACAGAGCTCCATAGTGTCAGCACAGAGGTCCATTATGTCATCACAGAACTCCATTGTGTCATCACAGTGCTCAATTGTGTCATCACAGAGCTCCATTGTGGCATCACAGTGATCCACTGTGTCATCATAGTGGTCCATTTTGTCATCACAGACTCCAATGTGTAATCACAGTGCTCAATTGTGTCATCACAAATCTCTATTGTGTCTTCAATGTGCTCTACTGTGTCATCACTGTGCTTCATTATGTCATCACAATGCTCCATTGTGTCATCACAATGCCTCATTTTGTCATCATAGTGCTCTATTGTGACATCACTGTGCTCCATTGTCTCATCACAGTGCTCTCTTGTGTCATCACAGTGTTCCACTGTGTCATCAAAATTATCTATTGTGTCATCACAGTGCTCCATTGTCTCATCCCAGTGCTCCATTGTGTCATCACAGTGCACCATTTTGTTATCATAGAGCTCCATTGTGTCATCCCAGTGCTCCATTGTGTCATCATAGTTCTCAATGTGACATCACGGTGCTACACTATTTCAGAATAGTGCTCAGTTTTGTTATTACAGTGCTCCCTTGTGTCATCACAGTACTCCATTGTATCATCAGAGTGCACCATTATGTCATCGCAGTGCTCCGTTGTGTCACCACAGTGATCAACTGTGTCATCACAGTACTCAATTTGTTCATCACCGTGCTCCATTGCGTTATCACGTTGCCCCATTATGTTATCATAGTGCTCCAATGTGTCATCACAGAGCTCCATTGTGTCATGACAGTGATCCATTGTGACATCACAGTGCTCCATTGTGTCATCACAGGGATCCAATTTCTCATCAAAGTGCTCCATTGTGTCATCACAGTGCTCCATTGTGACATCACAGTGCTCCATTGTGTCATCACCATGCTCCATTATGTCATCACAGTGATCCATTATCTCATCATAGTGCTCCATTGTGTCATCACAATGCTCCATTGTGTCATCACAGAGCTCCATTGTTCATCACAGTGATACATTGTGTCATCAAAATGCTCATTGTGTCATTGTGTCATCACAGTGCATCATTGTGTTATCATAGTGCTCCACTCTGTCATCATAGTGCTCCATTGTGTTATCACAGTGCTCCACTGTGTCATCAACGTGTTCCACTGTGTGAGCACAATGATCGATTGTGTCATCACAGTGCTCCATTGTGTTATCACAGTGCTCCACTGTGTCATCATAGTGCTCCATTGTGTCATCACCGTGCTCCATTGTATCATCACAGTGCACCATTATGTCATCGCTGTACTCAATTTTGTCATCACATTGCTCCACTGTATCATCACAGTGCACCATTATTTTATGATAGTGGTCCACTGTATCATCACAGTGCACCATTATTTTATGATAGTGGTCCACTGTGTCATCATAGTGCTCCATTGTGTGATCACAGTGCTCCATTTTGTCATCACAGTGCAGCATTATATCATTACAGTATTCTATTGTGTCTTCACAGTGTACCATTATGTCATCGCAGTGCTCCATTGTGTCTTGACAGAGCTCCACGAGGTCAACACAGTGTTATACTGTGTCATCACAATGATCTCTTGTGTCATCACTGTGCTCCATTGTGTCATCTCAGTGCTCCATTGTGTCATAATCGTGCTCCCTTTTGTCATCACAGTGCTCCATCATGTAATAACAGAGCGCCATTGTTCATCACAGTGCTCCATTGTGTCCTCACATAGCTCCATTTTGTCATCACATAGCTCAATTGTGTAATCACAGTGCTCCATTGTATCATAAAAGAACTCCAGTGTGTCATCACAGAGCTCCATTGTGTCACCAAATGCTCCATTGTGTCACCACAGTGCTCCATTGTGACATCACAGTGCTCCCTTTTTGTCATCACCGTGATTCATAGTGTGATCACAGAGCTCCATTGTGTCATCATAGTGCTCCACTGCAACATCACAGTGCTCGATTGTGTCATCACACTAATCCATTTTCTCACGACTGTGCTCCATTGTGTCATCACAGTGTGACATTGAACATCACCATGCTCCATTGTGTCATCACAGTGCTCCATTGTGTCATCACAGAGCTCCATTTTGTCACCACATTGCTCCATTGTGACATCACAGAGCTCCATTGTGTCTTCAAAGTGCTCCATTGTATCATCAAAGAGCTCCATTGTGTCATCATGGAGCTCCATTGTGTCATCACAAATCTCCATTGTGTCATCACAGTGCAACACTGTGTCATCATAGTGCTCCATTTTGTCATCACAGACTCCATTGTCTAATCACAGTGCTCCATAGTGTCATCACAAATCTCCATTGTGTCTTCAAACTGCTCCACTGTGTCATCACAGTGCTTCATTATGTCATCACAATGCTCCATTGTGTCATCACAATGTCTCATTTTGCCATCATAGTGCTCTATTGTGACATTACAGTGCTCCCTTGTGTCATCACAGTGATCCATTGTCTTATCACAGTGCTCTCTTGTGTCATCACAGTGTTCCACTCTGTCATCACAATTATCTATTCTGTCATCATAGTGCTCCATTGTCTCATCATAGTGCTCCATTATGTCATCACAGTGAACCATTTTGTTATCACAGAGCTCCATTGTGTCATCACAGTGCTCCATTGTGTCACCATAGTTCTCCAATGTGACATCACGGTGCTACACTATGTCAGAATAGTGCTCCATTTTGTTATCACAGTGCTCCCTTGTGTCATCACAGTACTCCATTGTGTCATCAGAGTGCTCCATTATGTCATCACAGTGGGTCCATTGTGTTATCACATTGCTCCATTATGTTATAATAGTGCTCCACTGTGTCATCACAGAGCTCCATTGTGTAATGACAGTGATCCATTGTGACATCACAGTGCTCCATTTTGTCATCACAGAGCTCCATTGTGTAATGACAGTGATCCATTGTGACATCACAGTGCTCCATTTTGTCATCACAGGGATCCAATTTCTCATCAAAGTCCTCCATTGTGTCATCATAGTGCTCCATTGTGACATCACAGTGCTCCATTGTGTCATCACCGTGCTCCATTATGTCATCACAGTGATCCATTTTCTCATCATAGTGCTCCATTGTCATCACATGCTTTGTCATCACAGGCTCATTTTATCACAGTGTTCATTATGTCATCACAATGCTCCATTGTGTCATCACAATGCCTCATTGTGTCATCAGAGTGCTCCATTTTGACATCACAGTGCTCCATTGTGTCATCACAGTGCTCCACTGTGTCATCACAGTGCTTCATTATGAAATCTCAATGCTCCATTGTGTCATCACAATGCCTAATTGTGTCATCACAGTGCTCCCTGGTGACATCACAGTGCTCAATTGTATCACCACAGTGATCCATTGTCTCATCACAGACTCCTTTCTGTCATCACAGTGCTCCAATGTGACATCTCAGTGCTCCATTGTGGTATCACAGTGCTCTATTGAGTTATCATAGTGCTCCATTGTGTCATTACAGTGCTCCATTGTGATATCACAGTGCTCCATTGTGTCATTACAGAGCTCCATTTTGCCATTACAGTGCTCCATTATTATCACAGTGCTGCAGTGTGACATCAGATTGCTCCATTCTGTCCTCACATTGCTCCATTGTGTAATCACAGTGCTCCTTTGTATAATCACAGTGGTCCATTGTGTCATCACAGTGCACATTATGTCATCACAGTGCTGCATTTTGTCATCACAGTGATCCATTGTGTCATCACAGTGCTCCATTTTGTCATTATACAGTGCCACTGTTCATCACAGTGCTCCAGTGTGATATCTGAGTGCTGCATGGTGTCCTCACATTAGCCCCATTGTGTAATCACAGTGCTCCATTGTATAATCACAGTGCTCCATTATGTCATCACATTGCTCCATTGTGTCATCACAGTGCTCAATTGTGTCATGACAGAGGTCCATTGTGTCATCAGAGTGCTCCATTGTGTCATCACAGTGCTCCATTGTGTCATCGCAGTGCTCAGTTTTGTCATCAAAGTGATCCATTGTGTCATTACAGTGCTCCATTGTGTAATCACAATGCCTCATTATGTCATCACAGTGCTCCATTGTGTCATCACAGTGCTCCATTTTGTCATCACAAAGCTCACAATGGTCATCAAGAGCTCCAATGTGTCATCACAGTGCTCCATTGTGTCATCACAATGCTCCATTGTGCCATCACAATGCCTCATTGTGTCATCACAGTGCTCCATTGTGACATCAAAGTGCTCCATTGTGTCATCACAGTGCTCCATTGTGTCCTCACAGAGCTCCATTGTGTCATCAAAATGCTCCAATGTGTCATCACAGTGCACCAATGTGTCATCACAGTGATCCATTGTGTCATCACAGTGCACCATTGTGTTATCACAGTGCTACATTTTGTCATCACAATGCTCCATTGTGTCATCACTGACTCCACTGTGTCATCACAGTGCTCCATTGTGTCATCACAGTGCTCCATTGTGTCATCACAATGCTCATTTTGTCATCAAAGTGCTCCATTGTGTCATCACAGTGCTCCATTGTATCATAATAGTGTTCCATTGTGTCATCACACAGCTCTCATGTGTCATCACAGTGGTCCATTATGTCATCACAGACTCCATTGTGTCATCACAGTGCTCCATTGTGTCATCACAGTGCTCCATTATGTCATCACAGTGATCCAGTGTCTTGTTATCACAGTGCTCCATTATGTCATCACAATGCTCCATTGTGTCATCACAGTGTCTCATTTGCCATCATAGTGCTCCTATTGTGACATTACAGTGCTCCATTGTGTCATCACAGTGCTCCATTGTGTTATCACAGTGCTCTCATTGTGTCATCACAGTGTTCCATTGTGTCATCACAATTATCTATTCTGTCATCATAGTGCTCCATTGTGTCATCATAGTGCTCCATTGTGTCATCACAGTGCTCCATTTTGTTATCACAGAGCTCCATTGTGTCATCACAGTGCTCCATTGTGTCACCATAGTTCTCCAATGTGACATCACGGTGCTCCACTATGTCAGCATAGTGCTCCATTTTGTTATCACAGTGCTCCATTGTGTCATCACAGTGCTCCATTGTGTCATCACAGTGCTCCATTGTGTCATCACAGTGCTCCATTGTGTCATCACAGTGCTCCATTATGTTATCACAGTGCTCCATTGTGTCATCACAGTGCTCCATTGTGTAATAGACAATGCTCCATTGTGTCATCACAGTGCTCCATTGTGTCATCACAGTGCTCAATTTTGACATCACAGTGCTCCATTTTGTCATCACAGGGCTCCAATTTCTCATCAAAGTCCTCCATTGTGTCATCATAATGCTCCATTGTGTCATCACAGTGCTCCATTGTGTCATCACAGTGCTCCATTATGTCATCACAGTGATCCATTGTCTCATCATAGAGCTCCATTATGTCATCACAGTGCTCCAATGTGTCATCTCAGTGCCTCCATTGTGAGTATCACAGTGCTCCATTGTGTCATCACAGTGCTCCATTGTGGCATCACAGTGCTCCATTGTGTCATCACAATGCCCTCATTGTGTCATCACAGTGCTCCGTTGTGACATCACAGTGCTCCATTGTATCATCACAGTGCTCCAGTGTCCATGACATCACAGTGCTCCATTCTGTCCTCACAGTGCTCCATTGTGTCATCACAGTGCTCCATTGTGGTCCATTGTGTCATCACAGTGCTCCATGATGTCATCACAGTGCTGCCATTTGTCATCACACAGTGATCCATTGTGTCATCACAGTGCTCCTTTTTTGACATAATGCATCACAGTGCTCATGTTCATCACAGTGCTCCATTGTGTGATATCACAGTGCTCCATTGTGTCATCATAGTAGCTCCATTGTGTAATCACAGTGCTCCACTGTATAATCACAGTGCTCCATTATGTCATCACATTGCTCCATTATGTCATCACAGTGCTCAATTGTGTCATGACAGAGGTCCATTGTCTCATCAGAGTGCTCCATTGTGTCATCACAGTAAACCATTATGTCAGCGCAGTGCTCAGTTTTGTCATCAAAGTGATCCACTGTGTCATTACAGTGCTCCGTTGTGTAATCACAATGCCTCATTATGTCATCACAGTGCTCCATTGTGTCATCACAGTGCTCCATTTAGTCATCACAAAGCTCCAATGGTCATCAAGAGCTCCAATGTGTCATCACAGTGCTTCATTATGTCATCACAATGCTCCATTGTGCCATCACAATGCCTCATTGTGTCATCACATTGCTACATTGTGACATCAGAGTGCTCCATTGTGTCATCACAGTGCTCCATTGTGTCCTCACAGAGCTCCATTGTCTCTCAAACTGCTCCAATGTGTCATCACAGTGCACCAATGTCTCATCACAGAGATCCATTGTGTCATCACAGTGCACCATTGTGTTATCATAGTGCTACACTTTGTCATCATAGTGCTCCATTTTGTCATCACTGACTCCACTGTGTCATCACAGTGCTCCATTGTGTCATCGCAGTGATAAATTTTGTCATCACAATGCTCGATTTTGTTATCACAGTGCTCCATTTTGTCATCACAGTGCTCCATTGTATCGTAATAGTGTTCCATTTTGTCATCACACAGCTCCATAGTGTCAGCACAGAGGTCCATTATGTCATCACAGAACTCCATTGTGTCATCACAGTGCTCAATTGTGTCATCACAGAGCTCCATTGTGTCATCACAGTGATCCACTGTGTCATCATAGTGGTCCATTATGTCATCACAATGCTCCAATGTGTCATCACAGTGCTCCATTATGTCATCACAATGCTCCATTGTGCCATCACAATGCCTCATTGTGTCATCACATTGCTACATTGTGACATCAGAGTGCTCCATTGTGTCATCACAGTGCTCCATTGTGTCCTCACAGAGCTCCATTGTCTCTCAAACTGCTCCAATGTGTCATCACAGTGCACCAATGTCTCATCACAGAGATCCATTGTGTCATCACAGTGCACCATTGTGTTATCATAGTGCTACACTTTGTCATCATAGTGCTCCATTTTGTCATCACTGACTCCACTGTGTCATCACAGTGCTCCATTGTGTCATCGCAGTGATAAATTTTGTCATCACAATGCTCGATTTTGTTATCACAGTGCTCCATTTTGTCATCACAGTGCTCCATTGTATCGTAATAGTGCTCCATTTTGTCATCACACAGCTCCATAGTGTCAGCACAGAGGTCCATTATGTCATCACAGAACTCCATTGTGTCATCACAGTGCTCAATTGTGTCATCACAGAGCTCCAAGGTGTCATCACAGTGATCCACTGTCATCATAGTGGTCCATTATGTCATCACAATGCTCCATTGTGTCATCACAGTGCTCCATTGTGTCACACAGTGCTCCATTTTGTCCTTATAGTGCTCCATTTTGTCATCACAGAGCTCCAGAGTGTCATTACAGTGGTCCATTATGTCATCACAGAGCTCCATTGTGTCATCACAGTGATCCATTCTGTCATCACAGAGCTACATTGTTTTATCACAGTGATCCACTGTGTCATCATAGAGGTCCATTATGTCATCAAATGCTCCATTGTATCATCACATAGCTCCATTGTGTAATCACAGTGCTCCATTGTGTCATCACAAATCTCCATTGTGTCTTCAATGTGCTCTACTGTGTCATCACTGTGCTTCATTATGTCATCACAATACTCCATTGTGTCACCACAATGCCTCATTTTGTAATCATAGTGCTCTATTGTGACATCACAGTGCTCCCTTTTGTCATCACTGTGATCCATTGTCTCATCACAGTGCTCTCTTGTGTCATCACAGTGTTCCACTGTGTCATCACAATTAGCTATTGTGTCATCACTGTGCTCCGTTGTCTCATCACAGTGCTCCATTGTGTCATCACAGTGCACAATTTTGTTATCACTGAGCTCCATTGTGTCATCACAGTGCTCTATTTTGTCATCATAGTTCTCCAATGTGACATCACGGTGCTACACTATGTCAGAATAGTGCTCCATTTTGTTATCATAGTGCTCCCTTGTGTCATCACAGTACTCCATTGTGTCATCAGAGTGCACCATTATGTCATCTCAGTACTCCGTTGTGTCATCACAGTGATCCATTGTGTCATCACAGTGCTTCATTATGTCATCATAATGCTTAGATTTATCATCACAATGTCTTATTGTGTCATCACAGTGCTCCATTGTAATATCACAGTGCTCCATTTTGTCATCACAGAGCTCCATTGTGTCATCACTGTGCTCCATTGTGTCATCACAGTGTTCCACTGTGTCATCACAATGATCAATTATGTCATCACAGTGATCAATTGTCTCATCACAGTGCTCCATTGTGTCATCACAGTGCTGCACTGTGTCATCACACTGCTCCATTGTGTCATCATAATGTTCCCCTGTGACATCACAGTGCTCAATTGTGTCATAACTCTGATCCACTGTCTCATCACATTTCTCCATTGTGTGATGACAGTGTTCCAGTGTTACAATACAGTGCTCCATTGTGTCATCACAGTGCACCATTGTGTCATCACAGTGCTCCATTGTGACACCTCAGGGCTGCCTTGTATTATCACAACGCTCTACTGTGTCATAATCGTGCTAAATTGTATTATCATAATGCTCCATTGTGTCATTACAGAACTCTATTGTGTCATCACTGTGCTCCATTGTGACATCACAGTGCTCCATTGTGTCATCACAGTGCACCTTTGTGACATCACAGTGCTCCACTGTGATATCAGAGTGCTCCACTGTGTCATCTCAGTGATACATTGTCTCATCCCAGTGCTCCATTGTGTCATCACAATGCCTCATTTTGTCTTCACAGTGCTCCATTGTGACATCACAGTGTTCCATTGTGATATTACACTGCTCCGTTGTGTCATTTCAGTGCTACATTGTGTCATCACAGAGCTCCATTGTGTCATCACAGTGCCCAATTTTGACATCACAGAACTCCAATGTATTATCACAATGCTCCACTGTGTCATCAAAGTGCTAAAATATGTCATCATAATCCTCCATTGTGTCATCACAGAGCTCCATTGTGTCATCACGGAGCTCCATTGCATCATGAATGTGCTCCATTCTGTCTTCAGATAGCTCCATTTTGTCATCATAATACTCCATTTTGTCATCACAGTGCTCCATTGTGACATCACAGTGCTTAATTCTGTCATCACAGTGATCAATTGTCTCATCACAGTGCTCCATTGTGTCATCAAAGTGCTCCACTGTGTCATCATACTGCTCCATTGTGTCATCACTGTGCTCCATTGTGACATCACAGAGCTCCATTGTATTATCACGAAGCTCCACTGTGTCATCATAGGGCTAAATTGTGTCATCATAATGCTCCATTGTGTCATCACAGAGCTCCATTGTGTCATCACAGTGCTCCATTGTGTCATCACAGTGCTCCATTGTGTCATCACAGTGCTCCATTGTGATATGATAGTGCTCAATTGTGTCATCACAGTGCTCCAAAGTATCATCGCAGTGCTCCATTGTGATATAACTGAAATCCATTGTATTATCACAATGCTCCACTGTGTCATTATAGTGCTAAACTGTGTCGTCATAATGCTCCAATGTGTCATGACATTGCTGCATTGTGTCATCACAGTGATCTATTGTGACATCATAGTGCTCCCTTGTGTCATCACAGTGCTCCATTTTGTCATCACAGTGCTCCATTGTGATATGACAGTGCTCCATTGTGTCATCACAGTGCTCCAAAGTGTCATCGCAGTGCTCCATTGTGATATAACTGAAATCCATTGTATTATCACAATGCTCCACTGTGTCATTATAGTGCTAAACTGTGTCATCATAATGCTCCAATGTGTCATGACATTGCTGCATTGTGTCATCACAGTGATCCATTGTGACATCACAGTGCTCCCTTGTGTCATCACAGTGATCCATTGTGTCATCACAGAGCTCCATTTTGTAATCACAGTGCTCCACTGTGACATCAGAATGCTAAATTTTGTCATCACAGTGCTCCATTGTGTCATCACAGTGTTCCATTGTGACATCACAGTGCTCAATTGTGTCATCACAGTGCTCCATTGTGTCATTACAGAGCTACATTGTGTCATCACAATGCTCAATTGTGACATCACAGAACTCCAATGTATTATCACAATGCTCCACTGTGTCATCAAAGTGCTAAAATGTGTCACCATAATCCTCCATTGTGTCATCACAGAGCTCGATGGTGTCATCACATTGCTCCATTGTGTCATCACAGTGCTGATTGTGTCATCATAGTGATCCATTGTGATATCACAGTGCTCCATTTTGTCATCACAGAGCTCCATTGTGTCATCATAATGCTCCCCTGTGACATCACAGTGCTCAATTGTGTCATAACTCTGATCCACTGTCTCATCACATTTCTCCATTGTGTGATGACAGTGTTCCAGTGTTACATTACAGTGGTCCATTGTGTCATCACAGTGCACAATTGTGTCATCACAGTGCTCCATTGAGACATCTCAGGGCTGCCTTGTATTATCACAACGCTCCACTGTGTCATCATAGTGCTAAATTGTGTTATCATAATGCTCCATTGTGTCATTACAGAACTCCATTGTGTCATCACTGTGCTCCATTGTGACATCACAGTGCTCCATTGTGTCATCACAGTGCTCCTTTGTGACTTCACAGTGCTACACTGTGATATCAGAGTGTTCCACTGTGTCATCACAGTGATCCATTGTCTCATCACAGTGCTCCATTGTGTCATCACAGTGTTCCATTGTGACATCACAGTGCTCCATTGTGTCATTACAGTGCTACATTGTGTCATCACAGAGCTCCATTGTGTCATCACAGTGCTCGATTGTGACATCACAGAACTCCATCATATTATCACAATGCTCCACTGTGTCATCAAAGTGCTAAAATGTGTCACCATAATCCTCCTCTGTGTCATCACAGAGCTCCATTGTTTCTTCACAATGCTCCATTGTGTCATCACAGTGCTCCATTGTGTCATCATATTGCTCCATTGTAATATCACAGTGCTCAACTCTGTCAATACAATGCTCCATTATGTCATCACAGTGCTCCATTGTGCCATCACAATGCTCAATTCTGTCATCACAGTGCTCCATTATGACATCACAGTGCTGTACTCTGATATCACAGTGCTCAACTGTGTCATCACAGTGCTCGATTATGTCATCACAGTGCTCCATTGTGTCATCACAATGCTACATTGTGTCATTACATTGCTCCATTATGTCATCACAGTGCTCCATTTTGTCATCACAATGCTCAATTGTGTCATCACAGTGCTCCATTGTGACATCCCAATGCTCCACTGTGATATCACAGTGCTCAACTGTGTTATCACAGTGCTCCATAGTGTCATCACAGAGCTCCATTTTGTCATCACAGTGCTCCATTATGGCATCACAATGCTCCATTGTTTCATCACAGTGCTCTGTTGTGACATCAAAGTGATCAATTGTCTGATCACAGTGCTTCATTGTGACATCACAGTGATCAATTTTCTCATTGTATTGCTCAATTTTGACATCACCGTACTCCATTGTGTCATCACAGAGGTCCATTGTGTCATCACTGTGCTCCATTGTGTCATCTCAGTGTTCCACTCTGTCATGACAATGATCAATTATGTCATCACAATCCTCCATTTCGTCATCACAATGTCTCATTGTGTCATCACAGTGCAGCATTGTGACATCACAGTGCTCCATTGTGTCATAACAGTGATCCATTGTCCCATCACAGTGCTCCACTGTTTCATCACAGTGCTCCATTGTGACATCACAGTGCTCCATTGTGATATCACAGTGCTCCCTTGTATCCTAACATAGCTACATTGTGTCATCACTGTGCTCCATTGTATCATCCCAGCGCTCGATTGTGTCATACACTGATCCACAGTCTCATCACAGTACTCCATTGTTACATCACAGTGTTCCACTGAGTCCTCATAGTGCTCCATTTTGTCATCAAAGAGCACCATTTTGTCATCACAGAGCTCCGTTTTGTCATCACGGTGGTCCATTGCATCATGACAGTGCTCCATTCTGTGCTCAGATAGCTCCATTTTGTCATCATAATACTCCATTTTGTCATCACAGTGCTCCATTGTGACATCACAGTGCTTGATTGTGTCATCACAGTGATCAATTGTCTCATCACAGTGCTTCATTGTGTCATCAGAGTGCTCCATTGTGACTTCACAGAGATCCATTGTGTCATCCCTGTGATTCATTGTGTCATATGAGTGATCCATTGTTTCATCACAATGCTCCATTGTGTCATCACAGTGATCCATTGTGACATCACAGTGCTCCATTGTGTAATCACAGTGATACATTGTGTCATCACAGAGCTCTATTTTGTAATCACAGTGCTTCACTGTGACATCAGAGTGCTCAATTGTGTCATCACACTGATCTATTGTTTCATCACAGTGCTCCACTCTATCACCATAGTGCTCCTTTGTCATCATAGTGCTCCATTGTGACATCATAGTGCTCCACTGTGATATCACAATGCCCCACTGTGTCATCACAGTGCTCGATTATGTCATCACAGTGCTCCATTGTGTCATCACAATGCTCCATTTTGTCATCACAGTGCTCCGATATGACATCACAGTGATCAATTGTCTCATCACAGTGCTTCATTGTGTCATCACAGAGATCAATTGTCTCATCATATTGCTCCATTGTGACATCACAGTGTTCCATTGTGTCATCGCAGTGCACCATTGTGTCATCACAGTCATCCATTGTGTTATCACAGTACTACATTTTATAATCACAGTGCTCCATTGTGTCATCACAGAGCTCCATTGTGTCATCACTGTGCTCCATTGTGTCATCACAGTGTTCCACTGTGTCATCACAATGATCAATTATGTCATCACAGTGATCAATTGTCTCATCACAGTGCTCCATTGTCTCATCACAGTGCTCCATTGTGTCATCACAGTGCTCCATTGTGTCTTCATAATGCTCCCCTGTGACATCTCAGTGCTAGATTGTGTCATTACTGTGATTAACTGTCTTATCACATTTCTCCATTGTGTGATGACAGTGTTCCAGTGTTACATTACAGTGCTCCATTGTGTCATCACAGTGCACCCTTGTGTCATCACAGTGCTCCATTGTGACATCTCAGGAATGCCTTGTATTATCACAATGCTCCACTGTGTCATCAACGTGCTAAAATGTGTCACCATAATCCTCCATTGTGTCATCACAGAGGTCCATTTTGTCATCACAGTGCTGATTGTGTCATCACAGTTCTCCATTGTGATATCATAGTGCTCCACTCTGTCACCCCAGTGCTCCATTGTGTCATCACAATGCTCAATTGTGTCATTACATTGCTCCATTGTGTCACCAAAGTATTCCATTATGTCATCATAATGCTCCATTGTGTCATCAGTGTTCTGTTATGACATCACAGTGATCAATTGTCTCATCACAGTGCTTCATTGTGTCATCACAGTGATCAATTGTCTCATCATATTGCTCCATTGTGACATCACAGTGTTCCATTGTCTCATCGCAGTACACCATTGTGTCATCACAGTGATCCATTATGTTATCACTTTGCTCCATTTTATAATCACAGTGCTCCATTGTGTCATCACAGAGCTCCATTTTGTCTTCACTCTGCTCCATTGTGTCATCACAGTGTTCCACTGTGTCATCACAATGATCAATTATATCATCACAGTGATCATTTGTCTCATCATAGTGCTCTATTGTGTCATCACAGTGCTCCACTGTGTCATCACACTGCTCCATTGTTTCATTACTTTGATCATTTGTCCCATCACAGTGCTCCACTGTGTCATCACAGTGCTCCATTGTGACATTACAGTGCTCCCTTGCATCCTAACATAGCTACATTGTGTCATCACTGTGCTCCCTTGTATCATCACAGCCCTCGATTGTGTCATACAGTGATCCACTGTCTCATCACAGTACTCCATTGTGACATCACAGTGCTCGATTGTGTCATTACTGTGATCAACTGTCTCATCATATTTCTCCATTGTGTGATGACAGTGTTCCAGTGTTACATTACAGTGCTCCATTGTATCATCACAGTTCACGCTTGTGTCATCACAGTGCTCCATTGTTACATCTCAGAACTGCCTTGTATTGTCACAATGCTCCACTGTGTCATCATAGTGCTAAATTTTGTTATCATAATCATCCATTGTGTCATCACAGAGCTCTATTTTGTCATCACAGTGCTCCATTATGTCATTACAATGCTCCATTGTATCACCACAGTGCTCCATTGTGTCATCACAGTGTTCCATTTTGTCATCATTATGCTCCATTGTGTCATCACAGTGCTCCATTGTGACAAAACAGTGATCCATTGTGTCATCTTAGTACTCCATTGTGACAAAACAGTGCTTCATTGTGTCAACACAGTGCTCCATTGTGTCATCACAGTGATCCATGTTGTCATCACAGTGCTTGATTGTGTCATCACAGTGCTCCATTTTGTCAACACAGTGCTCCATTGTGTCATCCAAGTGATCCATGGTGTTATCACAGTGCTCCATTGTGTCATCACAGTGCTCCATTGTGTCAACACAGTGCTCCATTGTGTCATCATTGAGCACCATTGTGTCATCACAGTGCTCTATTTCATTATCACAGTGCTATATTGTGTCATCACAGTGCTCCATTGTGATATAACAGTGCTCCATTATGTCATCATAGTGCTCCATTTGGACATAACAGTGCTTCATTGTGTCATAATAGTGCTCCATTGTGTCATCACAATGATCCATTGTGTGATCAATGTGCTCGATTGTGTCATCCCAGTACTATATTGTGTCATCATAGTGCTCCATTGTCTCATCAAAGATCTCCACTGTGTCATCACAGTGCTTCATTATGTCATCACAATCCTCCATTTTGTTATCACAATGCATCAATGTTTCATCACAGTGCTCCATTGTGACATACCAGTGCTCCATTGTGTCATCACAGTGCTGATTTTGTCATCATAGTTCTCAATTGTGATATCACAGTGCTCCACTCTGTCACCACAGTGCTCCATTATGTCATCACAGTGCTCCATTGTGTCATTACATTGCTCCATTGTGTCATCACAGTACTCCATTATGTCATCACAATGCTCCATTGTGTCATCACAGTTCTCCGCTGTGACATCACAGTGATCAATTGTCTCATCACAGTGCTTCATTGTGTCATCACAGTGATCAATTTTGTCATCATATTGCTCCATTGTGACAACACAGTGCTCCATTATGTCATCACAGTGCTTCATTTTGTCATCACAGAGCTCCGTTTTGTCATCACAGTGCTCCACTTTGTCATCACAGGGCTCCATTGTGTCATCACCATGCTCCATTATGTCATCATAGTGATCCATTGTCTCATCGTAGTGCTCCATTGTGTCATCACAGTGCTCCATTGTGTCATCACAGTGCTCCATTGTGACATCACAGTGCTCGATTGTGTGATCACAGTCCTTCATTGCATCATCACCGGGATCCAATTTCTCATCAAAGTGGTCCATTTTGTCATCACAGTGATCCATTTTGTCATCCCAAAGCTACATTGTTCATCACAGTGCTCCATTGTGACATCAGAGTGCTCCATTGTGTCCTCACAGAGTTTCATTGTGTAATCACAGTGCTCCATTGTATCACATATCTCCATTGCATCATCACAGAGCTCCCTTTTGTCTTCATAGTGCTCCATTGTGACATGACAGTGCTCCATTGTGTCATCACAGTGCTCCATTGTGTCATCACAGAGCTTGGTGTCATCACATTGCTCCATTGTGATATCACAGAGCTCCATTGTGTCATCACACTGTTCAATTGTATCATCAAATTGCTTTATTGTGTTATCACAATGCTCAATTGTTTCATCACAGAGGTCCATTGTCTCATCATAGTGCTCCATTGTTTCATCACAGTGCACCATTTCGTCAACGCAATGCTCATTTATTTCATCACAGTGCTCCATTGTATCATCACCATGCCCCATTGTGTCATCACAGTGCTCAATTGTGTCATCTCAGTGCTCCTTTGTGTCACCACAGAGCTCCATTGTTCATCACAGTGCTCCATTGTGACATCAGAATGCTCCATTATGTGCTCACACATTTCCATTGTGTAATCACAGTGCTCCATTGTGTCATCACAGAGCTCCATTGTGTCATCACAGAGCTCCATTGTGTCCTCAAATTCTCCATTTTGTCATCACAGTGCTCCATTGTGACATCACAGTGCTCCATTGTGTCATCACAGTGATCCATTGTGTCATCACAGTGATCCGTTGTCTCATCACAGAGCTCAATTGTGTCATCACAGTGTTTCATTGTGATATCACAGTGCTCGATTGTGTCATCACAGTGCTCCATTGTGTCATCACAGAGCTACGTTGTGTCATCACATTGTGACATCACCGACCTCCATTGTGTCATCACAGTGCTCCATTGTTTAATCACAGAGCCCCATTGTGTCATCACAGATCTCCATTGTGTCATCACAATGCTCTATTGTGGCATCACAGTGCTCCATTGTGTCATCACAGAGCTCCATTGTCTAATCAGAGTGCTCCAATTTGTCATCACATTGCACCATTATGTCAACGTTGTGCTCAGTTGTGTCATCACAGTGATACATTTTGTCATTACAGTGCTTCATTGTGTCATCACAGAGATCCATGGTGTCATCAAAGAACTCCATTGTGTCATCACACTGCTACATTGTGTCATTACATTGCTCCATTGTGGTATCACAGTGCTCCATTGTGACATCATAGTGCTCCATTTTGATATCAGAGTGCTCGATTGTGTCATCACATTGCTCCATTGTGTCATTACAGTGCTCCATTGTGATATCACAGTGCTCTATTGTGTCATTACAGAGCTCCATTGTGTCATTACAGAGGTACATTGTTTATCACAATTTTCCAGTGTGACATCAGAGTGCTCCATTGTGTCCTCAAAATCTCAATTGTGTAATCACAGTGCTCCATTTCGTCATCACAGTGATCCATTTTGTCATCACATTGCTCCATTGTGTAATTAGGGAGCGCCACTCTTCATCACATTGCTCCAGTGTGACATCAGAATGATCCAATGTGTCCTCACATAGCTCAATTGTGTAAAGACAGTGCTCCATTGTATAATCACAGTGCTCCATTGTGTCATCACATTGCTCCATTGTGTCAACAGAGTGCTCAATTGTGTCATCACAGAGCTCCAAAGTCTCATCAGTGTGCTCCATTGTGTCATCACATTGCACCATTATATCAACGCAGTGCTCAATTGTGTCATCAAAGAGATCCATTCTGTCATTACAGTGCTCCATTGTGTCATGACAGAGATTCATTGTGTCATCATAGAACTCCATTGTGTCATCACAATGCTATATTGTGTCATCACAGTGCTCCATTTTGTCATCACAGAGCTCCATTGTGTCATCACAGAGCTCCACTGTGTCATAACAGTGGTCCATTATGACATCACAATGCTGCACTGTGTCATAATCATGCTCCATTTTGTCATCACAGTGCACCATTGTGTCATCCTGCTGCTCCATTTTCTCATTATAGTGCTCCATTGTGTCATCACAGTGCTCCATTTTGTCAACACAGTGCTACACTGAGTCATTATAGTGCTCCATTTTGTTATCGAAGACTCCATTTAGTCATCAGAGTGCTCCACTGTGTCATCACAGAGCTCATTATATCATCAAAATGCTCCATTGTGTCACCATAGTGCTCCACTGTGTCATCATAGGGCTCCAATGTATCATCACAGTGTTCTACTGTGTCATCACAATGATCTATTGTGTCATCACAGTGCTCCATTGTGTCATCACAGTGCTCCATTTTTTCATCACCCTGCTACACTGTGTCATCATAGTGCTCCATTTTGTCATTAGAGACTCCATTGAGTCATCACAGTGCTCCATTATGTCATCACAAATCTCCATTGTGTCATCAAATAGCTCCACTGTGTCATCGCAGTGCTTCATTATGTCATCCCAATGCTCCATTGTGTCATCACAATGCCTTATTGTGTCATCACAGTGCTCCATTGTATCATCACAGCACTCCATTGTGTCATCACAGAGCTCCATTGTTCATCACAGTGCTCCATTGTGACATCACAGTGCTCCATTGTATCATCACAATGCTCCATTGTGTCATCACAGAGCTCCATTGTTCATCACAGTGATCCATTGTGTCATCACAGTGCTCCAATATGTCATCCCGGTGATCCATGATATCATCAAAATGCTCCATTGTGTCATGACAATGCTCCATTTTGTCATCACAGTGCTCCACTGTGTCATCACAGTGCTCGATTGTGTCATCAGAGAGCTCCATTTTGTCATCACAATGCTCCATTGTGTCTTCACAATGCTCCATTGTGTCATCACAGTGCTCCATTGTAACATCACAGTGCTCCACTGTGTCATCACAGTGATCCATTGTCTCATCACAGTGCTACAATGTGTCATCACAGTGCTCCTTTGTGACATAACAGTGCTCCATTGTGTCATCTTCGTGCTCCATTGTGACATCACAGTGCACCATTGTGTTATCACAGTGCTCCGCAGTGTGATCATCGTGCACCATTGTGTCATCACAGTCCTCCATGATGTCATGACAAAGCTCCACTGGTCATCACAGTGCTCCAATGAATCATCACAGTGCTTCATTATGTCATCACAATGCTCCATTTTGCCATCACAATGCCTCATTTTGTCATCACAGTGCTCCATTGTGACATCACAGTGCTCCATTGTGTCATCACAGTGCTCCATTTTGTCATCACAGTGCTCCAATATGTCATCATGGTGATCCATGATATCAACAAAATGCTCCATTGTGTCATGACAATGCTCCATTGTGTCATCAGAGTGCTCGATTGTGTCATCAGAGAGCTCCATTTTGTCATCACAATGCTTCATTGTGTCTTCACAATGCACCATTGTGTCATCACAGTGCTCCATTGTATCATCACAGTGCTCCACTGTGTCATCACAGTGATCCATTGTCTCATCACAGTGCTACAATGTGTCATCACAATGCTCCTTTGTGACATAACAGTGCTCCATTGTGTCATCTCCGTGCTCCATTGTGTCATCACAGTGCTTCATTACGTCATCACAATGCTCCATTTTGCCATCACAATGGCTCATTGTGTCATCACAGTGCTCCATTGTGACATCACAGTGCTCCAATGTGTCATCACAGTGCTCCATTGTAACATCACAGTGCTCCACTGTGTCATCACAGTGATCCATTGTCTCATCACAGTGCTACAATGTGTCATCACAGTGCTCCTTTGTGATATAACAGTGCTCCATTGTGTCATCTCCGTGCTCCATTGTGTCATCACAGTGCTTCATTATGTCATCACAATGCTCCATTTTGCCATCACAATGCCTCATTTTGTCATCACAGTGCTCCATTGTGACATCACAGTGCTCCATTGTGTCCTCACAGTGCTCCATTTTGTCATCATAGTGCTCCAATATGTCATCATGGTGATCCATGATATCAACAAAATGCTCCATTGTGTCATGACAATGCTCCATTGTGTCATCAGAGTGCTCGATTGTGTCATCAGAGAGCTCCATTTTGTCATCACAATGCTTCATTGTGTCTTCACAATGCACCATTGTGTCATCACAGTGCTCCATTGTATCATCACAGTGCTCCACTGTGTCATCACAGTGATCCATTGTCTCATCACAGTGCTACAATGTGTCATCACAATGCTCCTTTGTGACATAACAGTGCTCCATTGTGTCATCTCCGTGCTCCATTGTGTCATCACAGTGCTTCATTATGTCATCACAATGCTCCATTTTGCCATCACAATGGCTCATTGTGTCATCACAGTGCTCCATTGTGACATCACAGTGCTCCAATGTGTCATCACAGTGCTCCATTGTAACATCACAGTGCTCCACTGTGTCATCACAGTGATCCATTGTCTCATCACAGTGCTACAATGTGTCATCACAGTGCTCCTTTGTGATATAACAGTGCTCCATTGTGTCATCTCCGTGCTCCATTGTGTCATCACAGTGCTTCATTATGTCATCACAATGCTCCATTTTGCCATCACAATGCCTCATTGTGTCATCACAGTGCTCCATTGTGACATCACAGTGCTCCAATGTGTCATCACAGTGCTCCATTGTAACATCAAAGTGCTCCACTGTGTCATCACAGTGATCCATTGTCTCAACACAGTGCTACAATGTGTCATCACAGTGCTGCATTGTGACATAACAGTGCACCATTGTGTTATCATAGTGCTCCAAGTGTGATCATCGTGCTCCATTGTGTCATCACAGTGCTCCATGATGTCATCACAAAGCTCCATTGGTCATCACAGTGCTCCAATGTGTCATCACAGTGCTTCATTATGTCATCACAATGCTCCATTTTGCCATCACAATGCCTCATTGTGTCATCACAGTGCTCCATTGTGACATCACAGTGCCCCAATGTGTCATCACAGTGCTCCATTGTGTCATCACAGAGCTTCTTTGTGTCATCACAGTGCTAGACTGTGTCATCACAGTGATTCATTATGTCATCACAATGCTCCATTGTGTCATCACAATGCCTATTGTGTCATCACAGTGCTCCATTATGTCATCATAGTGCTCCATTGTGTCATCACAGAGCTACGTTGTGTCATCACATTGTGACATCACAGACCTCCATTGTGTCATCACAGAGCTCCATTGTTCATCACAGTGCTCCATTGTGACATCACAGTGCTCCATTGTGTCATCACAATGCTCCATTGTGTCATCACAGAGCTCCATTGTTCATCACAGTGATCCATTTTGTCATCACAGTGCTCCAATATGTCATCCCGGTGATCCATGATATCATCAAAATGCTCCATTGTGTCATGACAATGCTCCATTGTGTCATCACAGTGCTCCACTGTGTCATCACAGTGCTCGATTGTGTCATCAGAGAGCTCAATTTTGTCATCACAATGCTCCATTGTGTCTTCACAATGCTCCATTGTGTCATCACAGTGCTCCATTGTAACATCACAGTGCTCCACTGTGTCATCACAGTGATCCATTGTCTCATCACAGTGCTACAATGTGTCATCACAGTGCTCCTTTGTGACATAACAGTGCTCCATTGTGTCATCTCCGTGCTCCATTGTGACATCACAGTGCACCATTGTGTTATCACTGTGCTCCGCAGTGTGATCATCGTGCACCATTGTGTCATCACAGTGCTCCATGATGTCATCACAAAGCTCCATTGGTCATCACAGTGCTCCAATGTGTCATCACAGTGCTACATTATGTCATCACAATGCTCCATTTTGCCATCAAAATGCCTCATTGTGTCATAACAGTGCTCCATTATGTCATCACAGAGCTCCATTGTTCATCACAGTGCTCCATTGTGTCATCACAGTGCTCCAATATGTCATCACGGTGATCCATGATATCATCAAAATGCTCCATTGTGTCATGACAATGCTCCATTGTGTCATCACAGTGCTCCACTGTGTCATCACAGTGCTCGATTGTGTCATCAGAGAGCTCCATTTTGTCATCACAATGCTCCATTGTGTCTTCACAATGCTCCATTGTGTCATCACAGTGCTCCATTGTATCATCACAGTGCTCCACTGTGTCATCACAGTGATCCATTGTCTCATCACAGTGCTACAATGTGTCATCACATTGCTCCTTTGTGACATAATAGTGCTCCATTTTTTTTTCTCCGTGCTCCATTGTATCATCACAGTGCTTCAGTATGTCATCACAATGCTCCATTTTGCCATCACAATGCCTCATTGTGTCATCACAGTGCTCCAATGTGTCATCACAGTGCTCCATTGTAACATCACAGTGCTCCACTATGTCAACACAGTGATCCATTGTCTCATCAGAGTGCTACAATGTGTCATCACAGTGCTCCTTTGTGTCATCTCCGTGCTCCATTGTGACATCACAGTGCACCATTGTGTTATCACAGTGCTCCGCAGTGTGATCATCGTGCTCCATTGTGTCATCACTTGTGCTCCATGATGTCATCACAAAGCTCCATTGGTCATCACAGTGCTCCAATGTGTCATCACAGTGCTTCATTTTGCCATCACAATGCCTCATTGTGTCATTACAGTGCTCCATTGTGTCATTACAGTGCTCCATTGTGTCATCACCATGTTCCATTATGTCATCACAGTGATCCATTGTCTCATCATAGTGCTCCGTTGTGTCATCTCAGTGCTCCTTTGTGTCACACCAGAGCTCCATTGTTCATCACAGTGCTCCATTGTGACATCAGAATGCTCCATTATGTGCTCACAGATTTCCATTGTGTAATCACAGTGCTCCATTGTGTTATCAGAGAGCTCCATTGTGTCATCACAGAGCTCCATTGTGTCCTCAAATTCTCCATTTTGTCATCACAGTGCTCCATTGTGACATTACAGTGCTCCATTGTGACATCAGAGTGCTCTATTGTGTGCTCCCAGATTTCCATTGTGTAATCACAGTGCTCCATTGTGTTATCAGAGAGCTCCATTGTGACATCACAGTGCTCCATTGTGTCATCACAGTGATCCATTGTGTCATCACAGTGATCCGTTGTCTCATCACAGTGCTCAATTGTGTCATCACAGTGTTTCATTGTGATATCACAGTGCTCGATTGTGTCATCACAGTGCTCCATTGTGTCATCACAGAGCTACGTTGTGTCATCACATTGTGACATCACCGACCTCCATTGTGTCATCACAGTGCTCCATTTTTTAATCACAGAGCCCCATTGTGTCATCACAGATCTCCACTGTGTCATCACAGTGCTTATTATATCATCAAAATGCTCCATTGTGTCATCACAGTTCTCAGTTGTGTCATGACCGTGCTCCATTGTTTCATACCAGTGATCCATTATCTCATCATAGTGCTCTATAGAGTCATCTATGTGCTCCATTGTCTCATCATAGTGCTCCATTGTGTCATCACAGTGCTCCATTTTGTCATCACAGTGCTCCAATGTGTCATTAAAGACCTCCACTGCGTCATCACAGTGCTTCATTATGTCATCACAATGCTCCATTGTGTCATCACAATGCCTTATTGTGTCATCACAGTGCTCCATTGTGTCATCACAGTGCACAATTGTGTTATCACAGTGCTCCACTGTGCCATCACAGTGTTCCATTGTGTCATCACAGTGCTCCATTTTGTCATCACATTGTTCCACTGTGTCACCACAATGATCTATTGTGTCATCACAGTGCTCCATTGTGTCATCACAGTGCTCCATTTTTCATCACAGTGCTACACTGTGTCATCATAGTGCTCCATTTTGTAATCACAGACTCCATTGTGTCATCACAGTGCTCCATCGTGTCATCACAAATCTCCATTGTGTCATCAAAACCTCCACTGTGTCATCACAGTGCTCCATTGTGTCATCACAGTGCTCCATTGTATCATCACAATGCTCCATTGTGTCATCACAGAGCTCCATTGTTCATCACAGTGCTCCATTGTGTCATCACAGAGCTCCACTGTGTCATCACAGTGCTCGATTTTGTCATCAGAGAGCTCCATTTTGTCATCACAATGCTCCATTTTGTCTTCAAAATGCTCCATTGTGTCATCACAGTGCTCCATTGTAACATCACAGTGCTCCATTGTGTCATCACAGTGATCCATTGTCTCATCACAGTGCTACAATGTGTCATCACAGTGCTCCATTGTAACATCACAGTACTCCATTGTGTCATCACAGTGATCCATTGTCTCATCACAGTGCTACAATGTGTCATCACAGTGCTCCTTTGTGACATAACAGTGCTCCATTGTGTCATCTCCGTGCTCCATTGTTACATCACATTTCTCCATTGTGATATCACATTGCTCTATTGTGTCATCACAGTGCTCCATTGTGGCATCACAGTGCTCCATTGTGACATCCCAGTGCTCAATTGTGATATCACAGTGCTCTATTGTGTCATCGTATTGCTCCATTTTGTCATTACTGTGCTCCATTGTGATATCACAGTCCTCCATTGTGTCATTACAGAGCTCCATTTTTTCATTACAGAGGTCCATTGTTAATCACAGTTTTCCAGTGTGACATCAGAGTGCTCCATTGTGTCCTCACAAATCTCAATTGTGTAATCACAGTGCTCCCTTGTTACAACACAGTGCACCATTATGTCATCAAAGTGCTCCATTGTGTCATCACAGTGTTCCATTGTGTCATCACAGTGCTCCATTGTGTAATAACAGAGCGAAACTCTTCATCAAAGTTCTCCAGTGTGACATCGGAGTGATCCATTGTGTCCTCACATAGCTCCACTGTGTAAACACAGTGCTCCATTGTATAATCACAGTGCTCCATTGTGTCATCACATTGCTCCATTGTGACATCACATTGCTCCATTGTGTCAACACAGTGCTGCATTGTGTCATCACAGTGCTCCAATATGTCACCATATTGCTCCATGGTATCATCACAATGCTCCATTGTGTCATGACAATGCTCCTTTGTGTCATCACATTGCTCCATTGTGTCATCATAGAACTCCATTGTGTCATCACAATGCTATATTGTGTCATCCCAGTGCTCCATTGTGTCATCACAGAGCTCCATTGTTTAATCAGAGTGCTCCAATTTGTCATCACATTGCACCATTATGTCAAAGTAGTGCTCAGTTGTGTCATCACAGTGATACATTGTGTCATTACAGTGCTCCATTGTGTCATCACAGAGATCCATTGTGTCATCATAGAACTCCATTGTGTCATCACACTGCTACATTGTGTCATTACAGTGCTCCATTGTGGTATCACAGTGCTCAATTGTGACATCACAGTGCTCCATTTTGATATCACAGTGCTCGGTTGTGTCATCCCATTGCTCCATTGTGTCATTACCTTGCTCCATTGTGATATTACAGTGCTCTATTGTGTCATTACAGAGGTCCATTGTTTATCACACTTTTCCAGTGTGACATAAGAGTGCTCCATTGTGTCCTCACAAATTCAATTGTGTAATCACAGTGCTCAATTGCGTCATCACCGTGATACATTTTGTCATCACAGTGTTCCATTGTGTAATCACAGAGCGCCACTCTTCATCACATTGCTCCAGTGTGACATCAGAATGATCTATTGTGTCCTCACATAGCTCCATTGTGTAAAGACAGTGCTCCATTGTATAATCACAGTGCTCCATTGTGTCATCACATTGCTCCATTGTGTCAACAGAGTGCTCAATTGTGTCATCACAGAGCTCCAAAGTCTCATCAGAGTGCTCTATTGTGTCATCACATTGCACCATTATGTCAACGCAGTGCTCAATTGTGTCATCACAGTGATCCATTCTGTCATTACAGTGCTCCATTGTGTCATCACAGAGATCCATTGTGTCATCATAGAACTCCATTGTGTCATCACAATGCTATATTTTGTCATCACAGTGCTCCATTGTGTCATCACAGACCTCCATTTGGTCATCACAGTGCTCTACTGTGTCATAACAGTGGTCCATTATGACATCACAATGCTGCACTGTGTCATAACCATGCTCCATCTTGTCATCACAGTGCACCATTGTGTCATCATGCTGCTCCATTGTCTCATTATAGTGCTCCATTGTGTCATCATAGTGCTCCATTGTGTCATCACAGTGCTCCATTTTGTCATCATGCTGCTCCATTGTCTCATTATAGTGCTCCATTGTGTCACCACAGTGCTCCATTGCGTCATCACCATGCTCCATTTTGTCATCACAGTGCTCGATGTGGCATCACACAGCTCCATTGTCTCATCACCGTGCTCCATTGTGTCATAACAATGCACCATTATGTAATCGCAGTGCTCCATTATGTCATTACAGTGATTCATTGTGTCATTACAGTGCTCAATTGTGTCATCACAGTGATCCATTCTGTCATCACAGTGCTCCACTGTGTCATCACAATGATCTATTGTGTCATCACAGTGCTCCATTGTGTCAACAAAGTGCTCCATTTTTTCATCAGAGTGCTACACTGTGTCATGATAGTGCTCCATTTTGTCATCCCATATCTGCATTGTGTCATCACAGTGCTCCTTTGTGTCATCACAATGCTCCATTGTGTCATCACAATGCCTCATCGTGTCATCAGAGTGCCCCATTGTAACATCACAGTGCTCCATTGTGTCATCACAGTGATCCATTGCTCATCACCGTGCTTCATTATGTCATCACAATGCTCCATTGTGTCATCACAATGCCTCATTGTGTCATCAGAGTACTCCATTGTGACATCAATGTGCTCTATTGTGTCATCACCGTGCTCCATTTTGTCATTACAGAGCGCCACTGTTCATCACAGAGCTTCATTTTGTCATCAAAGTGCTCCATGTGTCCTCACATAGCTCCATTGTGTAATCACAGTGCTCCATTGTGTAATCACATTGCTCCATTGTGTCATCACAGTGCTCAGTTGTGTCATCACAGAGCTCTATTGTCTCATCAGAGTGCTCCATTGTGTCATCCCAGTGCACCACTATGTCAACGCAGTGCTCAATTTAGTCATCACAGTGATCCATGTGTCATTACAGTGCACCACTGTGTAATCACCGAGCTTCATTGTGTCATCACTGTGCTCCATGTGTCCTCACATAGCTCCATTGTGTAATAACCGTGCGCCATTGTATAATCACAGTGCTCCATTGTGTCATCTCATTGCTCCATTGTGTCATCACAGTGCTCAATTGTGTCATCACAGTGCACCATTACCTCAACGCAGTGCTCAGTTTTGTCATCACGGTGATCCATTGTGTGATTACAGTGCTCCATTGTGTCATCACAAAGCTCCATTGGTCATCACAGTGCTCCAATGTGTATTCACAGTGCTTCATTATGTGATCACAGTGCTCCATTGTGACATCACAGTGCTCCATTATGTCACCACAGTGATTCATTTTGTCATCACAGAGCTCCGTTTTGTCATCACAGTACTCCAATGTGTCATCACAGTGCTCCATTGTGTCATCACCGTACTCCATTATGTCATCACAGTGATCCATTGTCTCATCATAGTGCTCCATTGTATCATCACCGTGCTCCATTGTGTCATCACAGTGCTCCATTGTGACATCACAGTGCTCCATTGTGTCATTACCGCACTCCATTATGTCATCATAGTGATCCATTGTCTCATCATAGTGCTCCATTGTATCATCACCGTGCTCCATTGTGTCATCACAGTGCTCCATTGTGACATCACAGTGCTCCATTGTGACATCACAGTACTCCATTGTGTCATCACAGTCCTTCATTGTGTCATCACAGGGATCCAATTTCTCATCAAAGTGCTCCATTGTGTCATGAGAGTGCTCTATTTTGCCATCACAGTGCTCCATTGTGTCATCACCGTGCTCCATTATGTCATAACCATGATCCATTGTCTCATCATAGTGCTCCATTGTGTCATCACAGTGATCCATTGTGTCATCACAAAGCTACATTGTTCATCAGAGTGCTCCATTGTGACATCAGAGTGCTCCATTGTGTCCTCACAGAGTTCCATTGTGTAATCACAATGCTCCATTGTATCATCGCAGAGCTTCCTTTTGTCTTCATAGTGCTCCATTGTGACATGACAGTGCTCCATTGTGTCATCAGATTGCTCCATTGTGTCATCACAGAGCTTGGTTTCATCACATTGCTCCATTGTGATATCACAGAGCTCCATTGTGTCATCAGAGTGCTCCATTGTATAATCACAGAGCACCACTGTGTCATCACAGATCTACATTGTGGCATCACAATGCTCTATTGTGGCATCATAGTGCTCCATTGAGTCATCACAGTGCTCCATTGTGACATCAGAGTGCTCCATTGTGTGCTCCCAGATTTCCATTGTGTAATCACAGTGCTCCATTGTGTCATCACAGAGCTCCATTGTGTCATCACAGAGCTCCATTGTATCCTGAAATTCTCCATTTTGTCATCACAGTGCTCCATTGTGATATCACAGTGCTCCATTGTGTCATCACAGTGATCCATTGTGATATCACAGTGCTCGATTGTGTCATCACAGTGCTCAATTGTGTCATCACAGTGTTTCATTGGGATATCACAGTGCTCGAATGTGTCATCACAATGCTCCATTGTGTCATCACAGAGCTATATTGTGTCATCACATTGTAACATCACAGACCTCCATTGTGTCATCACAGTGCTCCAATGTTTAATCACAGAGCCACAATGTGTCATCACAGATCTCCATTGTGTCATCACAATGCTCTATTGTGGCATCACAGTGCTCCCTTGTGTCATCACAGTGTTCCATTGTGTTATCAGAGTGCTCCACTGTGTCATCACAGTGCTCATTATATCATCAAAATGCTCCATTGTGTCACCACAGTTCTCCATTGTGTCATGTCCGTGCTCCATTGTGTCATACCAGTGATCCATTATGTCATCATAGTGCTCTATAGAGTCATCTATGTGCTCCATTGTCTCATCATAGTGCTCCATTGTGTCATCATAGTGCTCCATTGTGTCATCACAGTGCTCCATTTTGTCATCACAGTGCTACAATGTTTCATCACAGTGATCAATTGTGTCATCACAGTGCACAATTGTGTTATCACAGTGCTCCACTGTGTCATCACAGTGTTCCATTGTGTCATAACTGTGCTCCATTGTGTCATCACAGTGTTCCACTGTGTCACCACAATGATCTATTGTGTCATCACAGTGCTCCATTGTGTCATCACAGTGCTCCATTTTTCATCACAGAGCTACACTGTGTTATCATAGTGTTCCATTTTGTCATCACAGACTCCATTGTGCCATCACAGTGCTCCATTGTGTTATCACAAATCTCCATTGTGTCATTAAAGGCCTCCACTGTGTCATCACAGTGCTTCATTATGTCATCACAATGCTCCGTTGTTTCATCACAATGCCTTATTGTGTCATCACAGTGCTCCATTGTCTAATCACAGTGCTCCGTTTTGTCATCACTGTGCTCCATAGTGACAACACAATGCTCCATTGTGATATCACAGTGCTCCATTGTATCCTCACAGTGCTCCATTGTGACATCACAGTGCTTCTTTTTGTCCTCACATAGCTCCATTGTGTCATCACTGTGTGCCTTTGTGATATTAAAGTGCTCCATTGTCTCATCACAGTGCTCCATTGTGTCATCACAGTGATCCATTGTTTCCTCACAGTGCTCCATTGTGTCATCACAGTGGTCCATTTTGTCATCACAGTGCACCATTGTGTTATCACAGTGCTCCACTGTGTCATCATAGTGCTCCATTGTGTCATCACAGTGCTCAATTGTGTCATCACAGAGCTCAATTGTCTCATCAGAGTGCTCCATTGTGTCATCCCAGTGCACCACTACGTCAACGCAGTGCTCAATTTTGTCATCACAGTGATCCATTGTGTCATTACCGTGCACCACTGTGTAATCCCAGAGCTTCATTGTGTCATCATAGTGCTCTATATGTCCTCACATAGCTCCATTGTGTAATAACAGTGCTGAATTGTATAATCACAGTGCTCCATTGTGTCATCTCATTGCTCCATTGTGTCATCACAGTGCTCAATTGTGTCATCACAGAGGTCCATTGTCTCATCAGAGTGCTCCATTTTGTCATAACAGTGCACCATTATGTCAACGCAGTGCTCAGTTTTTCATCACAGTGATCAATTTTGTCATTACAGTGCTCCATTGTGTAATCACAGAGATCCATTGTGTGATCACAGTGCTCCATTGTGTCATCACAATGCTCCATTGTGTCATCACAGTGCACCATTGTGTTATCAAAGTGCTCCACTGTGTCATCATCGTGCTCCATTGTGTCATTACAGTGCTCCATTGTGTCATCACAGTACTCTACTGTGTCATCACAGATTTCCATTATGTCATCACAATGCTTCATTGTGTCTTCACAGTGCTCCATTGTGACATCACAGTGCTCCATTGTGTCATCACAGTGCTTCATTTTGTCATCTCAATGCTCCATTTTGTCATCACAATGCCTCATTGTGTCATCACAGTGCTCCATTGTGATATCACAGTGCTCCATTATGTCATCACAGTGCTCTATTGTGTCATCACGGTGCTCCATTTTGACATCACAGATTTCCATTCTGTCATCACAATGCTTCATTGTGTCTTCACAGTGCTCCATTGTGACATCACAGTGCTCCATTGTGTCATCACAGTGCTTCATTTTGTCATCACAGTGCTCCATTTTGTCATCACAATGCCTCATTGTGTCTTCACAGTGCTCCATTGTGACATCACATTGCTCGATTGTGATATCACAGTGCTCTATTGTGTCATCACAGTGCTCCATTTTGGCATCACAATGCTCCATTTTGACATCACAGTGCTCCTTTGTGATATCACAGTGCTCTATTGTGTCATCACATTGCTCCATTGTGTCATTATAGTGCTCCATTGTGTCATCAGAGTGCACCATTGTCTCATCACAGTGCTCCATTGTGATATTACAGTGCTCCATTGTATCATCAATGAGCTCTATTGTGTCATCACAGTGCTCCATTGTGTCCTCAAAATCCCCATTTTGTCATCACAGTGCTACATTGTGTCATCACAGTGCTCCATTGTGTCATTACATTGCTCCATTGTGTCATCACAGAGCTCCATTTTTCATCACAGTGCTCCATTGTGACATCACAGTGCTCCATTGTGTCAGCACAGTGCTACACTCTGTCATGTTAGTGTTCCATTTTGTCATCACAGATCTCCACTGTGTCATCAGAGAGCTCCATTGTGTCATCTCAAAGCTCCACTGGTCATCTCAATGCTCCAATATGTATTCACAGTGCTTCATTATGTTATCACAATGCTCCATTGTGCCATCACATGCCTCACTGTGTCATCACAGTGCTTCAATTTGTCATCACAGAGCTCCATTTTGTCATCACATTTCTCCATTGTAACATCACAGAGCTCCATTGTATCATCACAGTGCTCCATTGTGACACCACAGTCCTTCATTGTGTCATCACAGGGATCCAATTTCTCATCAAAGTGCTCCATTGTGTCATGAGAGTGCTCCATTGTGACATCACCGTGCTCCATTATGTCATCACAGTGATCCATTTTCTCATCAAAGTGCTCCATTGTGTCATCACAGTGATCCATTGTGTCATCACAAAGCTACATTGTTCATCACAGTGCTCCATTGTGACATCAGAGTGTTCCATTGTGTCCTCACAGAGTTCCTTTGTGTAATCACAGTGCTCCATTGTATCATCAAATTGCTTCATTGTGTCCTCACAGTGCTCAATTGTTTCATCACAGAGGTCCATTGTCTCATCAGAGTGCTCCATTGTCTCATCACAGTGCACCATTTCGTCAATGCATTGCTCAGTTTTGTCATCACAGTGCACCATTGTGTTATCACAGTGCTCCATTTTGTCATCATCGTGCTCCATTGTGTCATCACACTGCTCCATTGTGTCATCACAAAGCTCCATTGGTCATCACAGTGCTCAACTGTGTCATCACAGTGCTTCATTATGTTATTACAATGCTCCATTTTGTCATCACAATGCCTCATTTTGTCATCATAGTGCTCCATTGTGACATCATAGTGCTCCATTGTGTCATCACAGGGATCCAATTTCTCATCAAAGTGCTCCATTGTGTCATCACAGTGCTCCATTGTGACATCACAGTGCTCCATTTTGTCATCACCGTGCTCCATTATGTCATCACAGTGATCCATTTTCTTATCATATTGCTCCATTGTGTCATCATAGTGCTCCATTGTGTAATCACAGTGCTCCATTGTGATATCACAGTCATCCAATGTGTCATTACAGAGCTACATTGTTCCATTACAGAGCTCCATTTTTATTCACAGTGCTGCAGTGTGACATCAAAGTGCTCCATTGGTCCTCACATAGCTCCATTGTGTAATCATCGTGCTCCTTTGTATAATCACAGTGGTCCACTGCGTCATCACAGTGCTCCATTTTGTCACTATAGAGCGACACTCTTCATCATTGTGCTCCAGTGTGACATCTGAGTGCTCCATTTTGTTCTCACATAGCTCCATTGTGTAAACATAGTGCTCCATTGTATAATCACAGTGCTCCATTGTGTCATCACATTGCTCCATTGTGTCATCACAGTGCTCAATTGTGTCGTCACAGAGGTCCATTTTCACATCAGAGTGCTCCATTGTGTCACCACAGTGCACAATTTCGTCAACACAGTGCTCAGTTTTGTCATCAAAGTGATCCATTGTGTCATTACAGTGTTCAATTGTATAATCACAGAGATCCATTGTGTCATCACAGTGCTCCATTGTGACATCACAAAGCTCCACTGGTCATCACAGTGCTCCAATGTGTCATCACAGTGCCACATTGTGTCATCACAGTGCTCCATTTTGTCATCACAGAGCTCCGTTTTGTCATCACAATGCTCCATTGTAACATCACAAAGCTCCATTGTGTCATCACAGGGATCCAATTTCTCATCAAAGTGCTCCATTGTGTCATCACAGTGCTCAATTTTGACATCACAGTGCTCCATTGTGTCATCACCGTGCTCCATTATGTCATCACAGTGATCCATTGTCTCATCATAATGTTCCCTTGTGTCATCACAGTGCTCCATTGTGTCACCACAGAGCTCCATTGTTCATCACAGTACTCCATTTTGTCATCACAGAGCTCCATTGTGTCATCACAGAGCTCCATTTTCTCATCACAGAGCTCCATTGTATCATCACAGAGCTCCCTTGTGTGCTCAAATTCTCCATTTTGTCATCACAGGGCTCCATTGTGTCATCAAAGGGCTCCACTGTGTCATCACAGTGCTTCATTATGTCATCACAATGCTCCATTTTGTCATCAGAATGCCTTATTGTGTCATCATAGTGTTCCATTGTGATATCAGAGTGCTCCATTGTGTCCTCACAGATTTCTATTGTTTAATCACAGTGCTCCATTGTGTCATCACAGAGCTCCATTTTGTCATCAAAGAGCTCCATTGTGTCCTCAAATTCTCCATTTTGTCATCACAGTGCTCCATTGTGTCATCACAGTGCTCCATTATGTCATCATAGTGATCCATTGTCGCATCATAGTGCTCCATTGTGTCATCACAGTGTTTCATTGTGACATCAGAGTGCTCGATTGTGTCATCACAGTGCTCCATTGTGTCATCACAGAGATCCGTTGTGATATCACATTGTGACATCACAGTCCTCCATTGTGTCATCACAGTGTTCCATTGTATAATCACAGAGCCCCATTGTGTCATCACAGATCTCCATTGTGTCATCACAATGCTCTATTGTGGTATCACAGTGCTCCCTTGTGTCATCACAGTGCTCCATTGTGTTAAAACAGTGCTCCACTGTGTCATCACAGTGCTCATTATATCATCAAAATGCTCCATTGTGTCACCACAGTGCTCCATTGTGTCATGACCGTGCTCCATTGTGTCATCCCAGTGACCCATTGTCTCATCATAGTGCTCCATTGTGTCATCACAATGCTCCATTTTCTCATCATAGTGCGCCATTATGTCATAACAGTGGTCTATTTCATCATCATAGTGCTCCATTTTGTCATCACAGTGCTCCAATATGTCATCACAGTGCTCCATTGTGTCATTACAGTGCTCCATTTTGTCATCACAGAGCTCGGTTTTGTCATCACAATGCTTCATTGTAACATCACAGAGCTCCATTGTGTCATCACAGGGATCCAATTTCTCATCATAGTGTTCCCTTGTGTCATCATAGTGCTCCATTGTGTCACCACAGAGCTCCATTGTTCATCACAGTGCTCCATTGTGACATCAGAGTGCTCCATTGTGTGCTCACAGATTTCCATTGTGTAATCACAGTGCTCCATTGTGTCATCACAGAGCTCCATTTTGTCATCACAGAGCTCCATTGTGTCATCACAGAGCTCCATTGTGTCCTCAAATTCTCTATTTTGTCATCACAGTGCTCCATTGTGTCATCAAAGGGCTCCACTGTGTCAACACAGTGCTTCATTATGTCATCACAATGCTCCATTTTGTCATCAGAATGCCTTATTGTGTCATCATAGTGTTCCATTGTGATATCAGAGTGCTCCATTGTGTCCTCACAGATTTATATTGTTTAATCACAGTGCTCCCTTGTGTCATCACAGAGCTCCATTTTGTCATCACAGAGCTCCATTGTGTCCTCAAATTCTCCACTTTGTCATCACAGTGCTCCATTGTGTCATCACAGTGCTCCATTAAGTCATCATAGTGATCCATTGTCGCATCATAGTGCTCCATTGTGTCATCACAGTGTTTCATTGTGACATCAGAGTGCTCGATTGTCTCATCACAGCGCTCCATTGTGTCATCACAGATCTCCATTGTTCATCAGAGTGCTCCATTGTGTCATCACAGTGCTCTATTGTATCATCACAATGCTCCATTGTGTCATCACAGAGCTCCATTGTTCATCACAGTGCTCCATTGTTCATCACAGTGCTCCATTGTTCATCACAGTGCTCCATTGTGACAGCACAGTGCTCCCTTGTATCATCACAATGCTCCATTGTGTCATCACAGTGCTCCATTGTAACATCACAGTGCTCCATTGTGTCATCACAGTGATCCATTATCTCATCACAGTGCTACAATGTGTCATCACAGTGCTCCTTTGTGACATAACAGTGCTCCATTGTGTCATCTCCGTGCTCCATTGTGACATCACAGTGCTCCATTTTGATATCACATTGCTCTATTGTGTCATCAAAGTGCTCCATTGTGGCATCACAGTGCTCCATTGTGACATCCCAGTGCTCAATTGTGATATCACAGTGCTCTATTGTGTCATCATATTGCTCCATTGTGTCATTACTGTGCTCCATTGTGATATCACAGTCCTCCATTGTGTCATTACAGAGCTCCATTTTTCATTACAGAGGTCCATTGTTAATCACAGTTTTCCAGTGTGACATCAGAGTGCTCCATTGTGTCCTCACAATTCTCAATTGTGTAATCACAGTGCTCCATTGTGTCATCAAAGTGCACCATTATGTCATCAAAGTGCTCCATTGTGTCATCACAGTGATCCATTGTGTCATCACAGTGCTCCATTGTGTAATAACAGAGCGAAACTCTTCATCCAAGTGCTCCAGTGTGACTTCGGAGTGATCCATTGTGTCCTCACATAGCTCCACTGTGTAAACCCAGTGCTCCATTGTATAATCACAATGCTCCATTGTATCATCACATTGCTCCATTGTGTCATCACAGTGCTCAATTGTGTCATCACCGAGCTCCATTGTATAATCAGTGTGCTCCAATTTGTCATCACAGTGCACCATTATGTCAACGTAGTGCTCAGTTATGTCATCACAGTGATACATTGTGTCATTACAGTGCTCCATTTTGTCATCACAGAGATCCATTCTGTCATCATAGAACTCCATTGTGTCATAACACTGCTACATTGTGTCATTACAGTGCTCCATTTTGGTATCACAGTGCTCCATTGTGACATCACAGTGCTCCATTTTGATATCAGAGTGCTCGATTGTGTCATCACATTGCTCCATTTTGTCATTATAGTGCTCCATTGTGATATCACAGTGCTCTATTGTGTCATTACAGAGCTCCATTGTGTCATTACAGAGGTCCATTGTTTATCACAGTTTTCCAGTGTGACATCAGAGTGCTCCATTGTGTCCTCACAAATCTCAATTGTGTAATCACAGTGCTCCATTGCGTCATCACAGTGATCCATTTTGTCATCACAGTGCTCCATTGAGTAATTAGGGAGCGCCACTCTTCATCACATTGCTCCAGTGTGACATCAGAATGATCCATTGTGTCCTCACATAGCTCCATTGTGTAAAGACAGTGCTCCATTGTATAATCACAGTGCTCCATTGTGTCATCACATTGCTCCATTGTGTCAACAGAGTGCTCAATTGTGTCATCACAGAGCTCCAAAGTCTCATCAGAGTGCTCCATTGTGTCATCACATTGCACCATTATGTCAACGCAGTGCTCAATTGTGTCATCACAGTGATCCATTCTGTCATTACAGTGCTCCATTGTGTCATGACAGAGATCCATTGTGTCATCACAGATCTCCATTGTGTCATCACAATGCTATATTGTGTCATCACAGTGCTCCATTGTGCCATCACAGAGCTCCATTGTGTCATCACAGAGCTCCACTGTGTCATAACAGTGGTCCATTATGACATCACAATGCTGCACTGTGTCATAACCATGCTCCATTTTGTCATCACAGTGCACCATTGTGTCATCATGCTGCTCCATTGTCTCATTATAGTGCTCCATTGTGTCATCACAGTGCTTCATTTTGTCATCATGCTGCTCCATTTTCTCATTATAGTGTTCCACTGTGTCACCACAGTTCTCCATTGCGTCATCACCATGCTCCATTTTGTCATCACAGTGCTCGATGTGGCATCACACAGCTCCATTGTCTCATTACAGTGCTCCATTGTGTCATCACAATGCACCATTATGTAATCGTAGTGCTCCATTATGTCATTACAATGATACATCATGTCATTACAGTGCTCAATTGTATCATCACAGTGATCCATTCTGTCATCACAGTGCTCCACTGTGTCATCACAATGATCTATTGTGTCATGACAGTGCTCCATTGTGTCAACACAGTGCTCCATTTTGGCATCACAGTGCTACACTGTGTCATGATAGTGCTCCATTTTGTCATCCCATATCTGCATTGTGTCATCACAGTGCTTCTTTGTGTCATCACAATGCTCCATTGTGTCATCACAGTGCTAGACTGTGTCATCACAAGGCTTCATTATGTCATCACAATGTTCCATTGTGTCATCAAAATGCCTCATCGTGTCATCATAGTGCCCCAGTGTAACATCACAGTGCTCCATTGTGTCATCACAGTGATCCATTGCTCATCACCGTGCTTCATTATGTCATCACAATGCTCCATTGTGTCATTACAATGCCTCATTGTGTCATCAGAGTACTTTATTGTGACATCACTGTGCTCTATTGTTTCATCACAGTGCTCCATTGTGTCATTACAGAGCGCCACTGTTCATCACAGGGCTTCATTGTGTCATCACAGTGCTCCATGTGTCCTCACATAGCTCCATTGTGTCATCACAGTGCTCCATTGTGTAATCACAGTGCTCCATTGTGTAATCACATTGCTCCATTGTGTCATCACAGTGCTCAATTGTGTCATCACAGAGCTCCATTGTCTCATCAGAGTGCTCCATTGTGTCATCCCAGTGCACCACTACGTCAACGCAGTGCTCAATTTTGTCATCACAGTGATCCATTGTGTCATTACAGTGCACGACTGTGTAATCACAGAGCTTCATTGTGTCATCACAGTGCTCCATGTGTCCTCACATAGTTCCATTGTGTAATAACAGTGCTGAATTGTATAATCACAGTGCTCCATTGTGTCATCTCATTGCTCCATTGTGTCATCACAGTGGTCAATTGTGTCATCACAGAGGTCCATTGTCTCATCAGAGTGCTCCATTGTGTCATCACAGTGCACCATTACGTCAACGCAGTGCTCAGTTTTGTCATCACAGTGACCCATTGTGTCATTACAGTGCTCCATTGTGTAATCACAGAGATCCATTGTGTGATCATAGTGCTCCATTGTGTCATCACAGTGCTCCATTGTATCATCACAGCGCTCCAGTGTGTCATCACAGATCTCCATTGTTCATCACATTGCTCCATTGTGTCATCACAGTGCTCTATTGTATATTCATAATGCTCCATTGTGTCATCACAGAGCTCCATTGTTCATCACAGTGCTCCATTGTTTATCACAGTGCTCCATTGTGACAGCACAGTGCTCCCTTGTATCATCACAATGCTCCGTTTTGTCATCACAGTGCTCCAATATGTCATCACAGTGCTCCATGATATCATCAAAATGCTCCATTGTGTCATCACAGTGCTCCACTGTGTCATCACAGTGCTCGATTGTGTAATCAGAGAGCTCCATTTTGTCATCACAAAGCTCCATTGTGTCATCACAGTGCTCCACTGTGTCATCACAGAGCTCCATTATGTCATCATAATGCTCCATTGTGTCTTCACAATGCTCCATTGTGTCATCACAGTGCTCCATTGTAACATCACAGTGCTCCATTGTGTCATCACAGTGATCAATTGTCTCATCACAGTGCTACAATGTGTCATCACAGTGCTCCTTTGTGACATAACAGTGCTCCATTATGTCATCTCCGTGCTCCATTGTGTCATCACAGTGATCCATTGTGTCATCACATAGCTCCATTGTGTCATCACAGTGTTCCATGTTTCATCACAGAGTTACATTGTGTCATCACAGAGCTCCATTGTGTCATCACAGTGCTCATTTGTGTCATCAGAGTGCTCCATTGTTTCCTCATAGTGCTCCATTTTGTCATCACAGATCTCCATCGTGTCATCACAGTGCTCCATTGTGTCACTACAGAGCTCCATTGTGTCATCACAATGCTCCACTGTGTCATCACAATGGTCCATTTGTCATCACAATGTTCCATTGTATCATCACAGTGCTCCATTGTGTCATCCCAGAGCTCCATTGTGTCATCACAGTGCTCCACTGTGTCATAACAACGGTCCATTATGTCATCACAATGATGCATTGTGTCATCACACTGCTCGATTTTGTCATCACAGTGCTCCATTGTGTCATCATGCTGCTCCATTGTCTCATTATATTGCTCCATTGTGTCATCACAGTGCTCCATTGCTTCATCACAGTGCTCCTTTGTCTCATCACAGTGATCCATTGTGTCATCACAGTGCTCTATTGTGTCATCACAGTGCTCCACTGTGTCATCATAGTGCTCCATTGTGTTATCATAGTGCTCCATGTGTCATCAGAGTGTTCCACTGTGTCATCACAATGATCTATTGTGTCATCACAGGGCTCCACTGTGTCATGATAGTGTTCCATTTTGTCATCACAGATCTCCATTGTGTCATCACACTGCTTCATTGTGTCATCACAAAGCTGCATTTTTTCATCACAGTGCTCCACTCTGTCATCACAGTGCTTCATTTTGTCAACACAATGCTCCATTGTGTCATAACAGTGCTCCACTCTGTCATCACAGTGCTCCATTGTGTCATCACAGAGCTCCGTTGTGACATCACATTGTGACATCACAGTCCTCCCTTGTGTCATCACAGTGCTGCATTGTATAATCTCAGAGCCCCATTGTGTCATCACAGATCTGCATTGTGTCATCACAATGCTCTATTGTGGTATCACAATGCTCCCTTGTGTCATCATAGTGCTCCATTGTGTTATCACAGGGCTCCACTGTGTCTTCACAGTGCTCATTATATCATCAAAATGCTCCATTGTGTCACCACAGTGCTCCATTGTGTCATGACCGTGCTCCATTGTGTCATCCCAGTGATCCATTGTCTCATCATAGTGCTCCATTGTGTCATCACAATGCTCCATTGTCTCATCGTAGTGTGCCATTATGTCATCACAGTGGTCTATTTCATCATCATAGTGCTCCATTTTGTCATCACAGTGCTCCAATATGTCATCACAGTGATCAATTGTGTCATCACAGTGCTCCATTTTGTCATCACAGTGCTCCAATGTGTCATCACAGTGATCCATTGTGTCATCACAGTGCTCCATTTTGTCAACACAGTGCTACACTGAGTCATTATAGTGCTCCATTTTGTTATCGAAGACTCCATTTAGTCATCAGAGTGCTCCACTGTGTCATCACAGAGCTCATTATATCATCAAAATGCTCCATTGTGTCACTATAGTGCTCCACTGTGTCATCATAGTGCTCCATTGTATCATCAGAGTATTCTACTGTGTCATCACAATGATCAATTGTGTCATCACAGTGCTCCATTGTGTCATCACAGTGCTCCATTTTTTTCATCACCCTGCTACACTGTGTCATCATAGTGCTCCATTTTGTCATTACAGACTCCATTGTGTCATCACAGTGCTCCATTATGTCATCACAAATCTCCATTGTGTCATCAAATAGCTCCACTGTATCATCGCAGTGCTTCATTATGTCATCCCAATGCTCCATTGTGTCATCACACTGCCTTATTGTGTCATCACAGTGCTCCATTGTATCATCACAGCGCTCCATTGTGTCATCACCGAGCTCCATTGTTCATCACAGTGCTCCATTGTGACATCACAGTGCTCCATTGTATCATCACAATGCTCCATTGTGTCATCACAGAGCTCCATTGTTCATCATAGTGCTCCATTGTGTCATCACAGTGCTCCAATATGTCATCTAAGTGCTCCATGATATCATCAAAATGCTCCATTGTGTCATGACGATGCTCCATTGTGTCATCACAGAGCTCCACTGTGTCATCACAGTGCTCCATTCTGTCATTACAGTGCTCCATTGAGTCAACACATTGCACCATTATGTCAACGCAGTGCTCAATTGTGTCATCACAGTGATCCATTCTGTCATTACAGTGCTCCATTGTGTCATCACAGAGATCCATTGTGTCATCATAGAACTCCATTGTGTCATCACAATGCTCCATTTTTTAATCACAGAGCCCCATTGTGTCATCACAGATCTCCATTGTCTCATTATAGTGCTCCATTGTGTCATCACAGTGCTCCATTGTGTCATCACAGAGCTCCATTGTGTCATCACAGAGCTCCACTGTGTCATAACAGTGGTCCACTATGACATCACAATGCTGCACTGTGTCATAACCATGCTCCATTTTGTCATCACAGTGCACCACTGTGTCATCATGCTGCTCCATTGTCTCATTATAGTGCTCCATTGTGTCATCACAGTGCTCCATTGTGTCATCACAGTGCTTCATTTTGACATCATGCTGCTCCATTTTCTCATTATAGTGCTCCATTGTGTCACCACAGTGCTCCATTGCGTCATCACCATGCTCCATTTTGTCATGACAGTGCTCGATGTGGCATCACACAGCTCCATTGTCTCATTACAGTGCTACATTTCGTCATCACAGTGCACCATTATGTAATCGTAGTGCTCCATTATGTCATTACAATGATACATTGTGTCATTACAGGGCTCAATTGTATCATCACAGTGATCCATTCTGTCATCACAGTGCTCCACTGTGTCATCACAATGATCTATTGTGTCATGATAGTGCTCCATTGTGTCAACACAGTGCTCCATTTTGGCATCACATTGCTACAATGTGTCATGATAGTGCTCCATTTTGTCATCCCATATCTGCATTGTGTCATCACAGTGCTTCTTTGTGTCATCACAATGCTCCATTGTGTCATCACAGTGCTAGACTGTGTCATCACAGTGCTTCATTATGTCATCACAATGCCTCATCGTGTCATCATAGTGCCCATTGTAACATCACAGTGCTCCATTGTGTCATCACAGTGATCCATTGCTCATCACCGTGCTTCATTATGTCATCACAATGCTCCATTGTGTCATCACAATGCCTCATTGTGACATCACTGTGCTCTATTGTGTCATCACAGTGCTCCATTGTGTCATTACAGAGCGCCACTGTTCATCAGAGAGCTCCATTGTGTAATCACATTGCTCCATTGTGTCATCACAGTGCTCAATTGTGTCATCACAGAGCTCCATTGTCTCATCAGAGTGCTCCATTGTGTCATCCCAGTGCACCACTACGTCAACGTAGTCCTCAATTTTCTCATCACAGTGATCCATTGTGTCATTACAGTGCACCACTGTGTAATCACAGAGCTTCATTGTGTCATCACAATGCTCCATGTGTCCTCACATAGCTCCATTGAGTAATAACAGTGCTCCATTGTGTCATCTCATTGCTCCATTGTGTCATCACAGTGCTCAATTGTGTCATCACAGAGGTCCATTGTCTCATCAGAGTGCTCCATTGTGTCATCACAGTGCACCATTACGTCAACGCAGTGCTCAGTTTTGTCATCACAGTGATCCATTGTGTCATTACAGTGCTCCATTGTGTAATCACAGAGATCCTTTGTGTGATCATAGTGTTCCATTGTGTCATCACAGTGCTCCATTGTATCATCACAGCGCTCCATTGTGTCATCACAGATCTCCATTGTTCATCACAGTGCTCCATTGTGTCATCACAGAGCTCCATTGTGTCATCACAGTGCTCCACTGTGTCATAACAATGGTCCATTATGTCATCACAATGATGCATTGTGTCATCACACTGCTCGATTTTGTCATCACAGTGCTCAATTGTGTCATCATGCTGCTCCATTGTCTCATTATATTGCTCCATTGTGTCATCATAGTGCTCCATTGCTTCATCACAGTGCTCCTTTGTCTCACCACAGTGATCCATTGTGTCATCACAGTGCTCTATTGTGTCATCACAGTGCTCCACTGTGTCATCATAGTGCTCCATTGTGTTATCACAGTTCTCCAAGTGTCATCAGAGTGTTCCACTATGTCATCACAATGATCTATTGTGTCATCACAGGGCTCCACTGTGTCATGATAGTGTTCCATTTTGTCATCACAGATCTCCATTGTGTCATCACACTGCTTCACTGTGTCATCCCAAAGCTGCATTGTGTCATCACAGTGCTCCACTCTGTCATCACAGTGCTTCATTATGTCAACACAATGCTCCATTGTGTCATCACAGTGCTCCACTCTGTCATCACAGTGCATCATTATGTCATCACAATGCTCCATTGTGTCATCTCAATGCCTCATAGTGTCATCAGAGTGCTTCATTATGTCATCTCAACTCTCCATTGTGTCATTCAATGCCTCATTTTGTCATCAGAGTGCTCCATTTTGACATCATAGTGCTAGATTTTGACATCACAATGCTCCACTGTGTCATCACAGTGCTTCATTATGTCATCTCAATGTTCCATTGTGTCATCACAATGCCTCATTGTGTCATCGTAGTGCTCCATTGTAACATCACAGTGCTCCATTATGTCATCACAGTGATCCATTGTCTCATCACAGAGCTCATTTGTGTCATCACAGTGCTAAATTGTGACATCACAGTGCTCCATTGTGATATCACACTGCTCTATTGTGTCATCACAGTGCTCCATTGTGGCATCACAGTGCTAGACTGTGTCATCACAGTGCTTCATTATGTCATCACAATGCCTCATCGTGTCATCATAGTGCCCATTGTAACATCACAGTGCTCCATTGTGTCATCACAGTGATCCATTGCTCATCACCGTGCTTCATTATGTCATCACAATGCTCCATTGTGTCATCACAATGCCTCATTGTGACATCACTGTGCTCTATTGTGTCATCACAGTGCTCCATTGTGTCATTACAGAGCGCCACTGTTCATCAGAGAGCTCCATTGTGTAATCACATTGCTCCATTGTGTCATCACAGTGCTCAATTGTGTCATCACAGAGCTCCATTGTCTCATCAGAGTGCTCCATTGTGTCATCCCAGTGCACCACTACGTCAACGTAGTGCTCAATTTTGTCATCACAGTGATCCATTGTGTCATTACAGTGCACCACTGTGTAATCACAGAGCTTCATTGTGTCATCACAATGCTCCATGTGTCCTCACATAGCTCCATTGTGTAATAACAGTGCTCCATTGTGTCATCTCATTGCTCCATTGTGTCATCACAGTGCTCAATTGTGTCATCACAGAGGTCCATTGTCTCATCAGAGTGCTCCATTGTGTCATCACAGTGCACCATTACGTCAACGCAGTGCTCAGTTTTATCATCACAGTGATCCATTGTGTCATTACAGTGCTCCATTGTGTAATCACAGAGATCCTTTGTGTGATCACAGTGCTCCATTGTGTCATCACAGTGCTCCATTGTATCATCACAGCGCTCCATTGTGTCATCACAGATCTCCATTGTTCATCACAGTGCTCCATTGTGTCATCACAGAGCTCCATTGTGTCATCACAGTGCTCCACTGTATCATAACAATGGTCCATTATGTCATCACAATGATGCATTGTGTCATCACACTGCTCGATTTTGTCATCACAGTGCTCAATTGTGTCATCATGCTGCTCCATTGTCTCATTATATTGCTCCATTGTGTCATCATAGTGCTCCATTGCTTCATCACAGTGCTCCTTTGTCTCACCACAGTGATCCATTGTGTCATCACAGTGCTCTATTGTGTCATCACAGTGCTCCACTGTGTCATCATAGTGCTCCATTGTGTTATCACAGTTCTCCAAGTGTCATCAGAGTGTTCCACTATGTCATCACAATGATCTATTGTGTCATCACAGGGCTCCACTGTGTCATGATAGTGTTCCATTTTGTCATCACAGATCTCCATTGTGTCATCACACTGCTTCACTGTGTCATCCCAAAGCTGCATTGTGTCATCACAGTGCTCCACTCTGTCATCACAGTGCTTCATTATGTCAACACAATGCTCCATTGTGTCATCACAGTGCTCCACTCTGTCATCACAGTGCATCATTATGTCATCACAATGCTCCATTGTGTCATCTCAATGCCTCATAGTGTCATCAGAGTGCTTCATTATGTCATCTCAACTCTCCATTGTGTCATTCAATGCCTCATTTTGTCATCAGAGTGCTCCATTTTGACATCATAGTGCTAGATTTTGACATCACAATGCTCCACTGTGTCATCACAGTGCTTCATTATGTCATCTCAATGTTCCATTGTGTCATCACAATGCCTCATTGTGTCATCGTAGTGCTCCATTGTAACATCACAGTGCTCCATTATGTCATCACAGTGATCCATTGTCTCATCACAGAGCTCATTTGTGTCATCACAGTGCTAAATTGTGACATCACAGTGCTCCATTGTGATATCACACTGCTCTATTGTGTCATCACAGTGCTCCATTGTGGCATCACAGTGCTAGACTGTGTCATCACAGTGCTTCATTATGTCATCACAATGCCTCATCGTGTCATCATAGTGCCCATTGTAACATCACAGTGCTCCATTGTGTCATCACAGTGATCCATTGCTCATCACCGTGCTTCATTATGTCAACACAATGCTCCATTGTGTCATCACAATGCCTCATTGTGACATCACTGTGCTCTATTGTGTCATCACAGTGCTCCATTGTGTCATTACAGAGCGCCACTGTTCATCAGAGAGCTCCATTGTGTAATCACATTGCTCCATTGTGTCATCACAGTGCTCAATTGTGTCATCACAGAGCTCCATTGTCTCATCAGAGTGCTCCATTGTGTCATCCCAGTGCAACACTACGTCAACGCAGTGCTCAATTTTGTCATCACAGTGATCCATTGTGTCATCACAGTGCTCCATTGTGTAATAACAGAGCGAAACTCTTCATCAAAGTGATCCAGTGTGACAACGGAGTGATCCATTGTGTCATCACATAGCTCCATTGTGTCATCACAATTCCTTATTGTGTCATCACAGTGCTCCATTGTATCATCACAGCGCTCCATTGTGTCATCACAGAGCTCCTTTGTTGATCACAGTGCTCCATTGTGTCATCACAGTGCTCCATTATGTCATCACAAATCTCCATTGTGTCATCAAATAGCTCCACTGTGTCATCGCAGTGCTTCATTGTAACATCACAGTGCTCCATTGTGTCATCACAGTGATCCATTGTCTCATCACAGTGCTACAATGTGTCATCACAGTGCTCCTTTGTGACATAACAGTGCTCCATTGTGACATCTCCATGCTCCATTGTGTCATCACAATGATCCATTGTGTCATCACAGTGTTCCATGTTTCATCACAGAGTTCCATTGTGTGATCACAGAGCTCCATTGTGTCATCACAATTCTCAATTGTGTCATCACAGTGCTCATTTGTGTCATCAGAGTGCTCCATTGTGTCCTCATAGTGCTCCATTTTGTCATCACAGTGCTCCATCGTGTCATCACAGTGCTCCATTGTGTCATTACAGAGCTCCATTGTGTCATCACAATGCTCTACTGTGTCATCACAGTGGTCCATTTGTCATCACAATGTTCCATTGTATCATCATAGTGCTCCATTGTGTCATCCCAGAGCTCCATTGTGTCATCACAGTGTTCCACTGTGTCATAACAACGGTCCATTATGTCATCACAATGATGCATTATGTCATCACACTGCTCGATTTTGTCATCACAGTGCTCCATTGTGTCATCATGCTGCTCCATTGTCTCATTATATTGCTCCATTGTGTCATCACAGTGCTCCAGTGCGTCATCACAATGCTCCTTTGTCTCATCACAGTGATCCATTGTGTCATCACAGTGAACCATTATGACATCTTAGTGCTCCATTATGTCATCACAGTGATACATTGTGTCATCACAGTGCTCTATTGTGTCATCATAGTACTCCACTGTGTCATCATAGTGCTCCATTGTGTTATCACAGTTCTACAAGTGTCATCAGAGTGTTCCACTGTGTCATCACAATGATCTATTGTGTCATCACAGGGCTCCACTGTGTCATTATAGTGCTCCATTTTGTCATCACAGATCTCCATTGTGTCATCACACTGCTTCATTGTGTCATCACAAAGCTCCATTGTCTCATCACAGTGCTCCACTCTATCATCACAGTGCTTCATTATGTCAACACAATGCTCCATTGTGTCATCACAGTGCTCCACTCTGTCATCACAGTGCTTCATTATGTCAACACAATGCTCCATTGTATCATCTCAATGCCTCATCTTGTCATCAGAGTGCTTCATTATGTCATCTCAATTCTCCATTGTGTCATCACAATGCCTCATTTTGTCATCAGAGTGCTCGATTTTGACATCACAGTGCTCCATTTTGACATCACAATGCTCCACTGTGTCATCAAAGTCCTTCAATATGTCATCTCAATACTCCATTGTGTCATCAAAATGCCTCATTGTGTCATCGCAGTGCTCCATTGTGACATCACAGTGCTACATTGTGTTATCACAATGATCCATTGTCTCATCACAGAGCTCATTTGTGCATCACAGTGCTCCATTGTGACATCACAGTGCTCCATTGTGATATCACATTGCTCTATTGTGTCATCACAGTGCTCCATTTTGTCATTACTGTGCTCCATTGTGATATCACAGTCCTCCTTTGTGTCATTACAGAGCTCCATTTTGTCATTACAGAGGTTCATTGTTAATCACAGTTTTCCATTGTGTCATCACAAAACTCCATTGGTCATCACAGTGCTCCATTGTGTGTTCACAGTGCTTCATTATGTCATCACAATGCTCCATTGTGCCATCACAATGCCTCACTGTGTCATCACAGTGCTCCATTGTGACATCACAGTGTTCCATTGTGTCATCACAATGCTTCATTTTGTCATCACAGAGCTCCATTTTGTCATGACATTTCTCCATTATGACATCACAGAGCTCCATTGTATCATCACAGTGCTCCATTGTGACATCACAGTCCTTCATTGTGTCATCACAGGGATCCAATTTCTCATCAAAGTGCTCCATTGTGTGATGAGAGTGCTCTTTTGTGAAATCACAATGCTCCATTGTGTCATCACCGTGTTCCATTATGTCATCACAGCGATCCATTGTCTCATCATAGTGCTCCATTTTGTCATCACAGTGATTCATTGTGTCATCACAAATCTACATTGTTCATCACAGTGCTCCATTGTGACATCAGAGTGCTCCATTGTGTATTCACAGAGTTCCATTGTGTAATCACAGTGCTCCATTGTATCACATAGCTCCATTGTATCATCACAGAGCTCCCTTTTGTCTTCATAGTGCTCCGTTGTGACATGACAGTGCTCCATTGTGTCATCACAGGGCTCCATTGTGTCATCACAGGGCTCCATTGTGTCATCACAGAGCTCGGTGTCATCACTTTGCTCCATTGTGATATCACAGAGCTCCATTGATTCATCACTGTGCTCCATTTTATAATCTCAGAGCAAAATTGTGTCATCACAGATCTCCATTTTGGCATCAAAATGCTCTATTGTGGCATCACAATGCTTTATTGTGGCATCATAGTGCTCCCTTGAGTCATCAGAGTGCTCCATTTTGTTATCACAGTGCTCCACTCTGACATCCCAATGTTCATTATATCATCAAAATGCTACATCGTGTCATCACTGTGCTCCATTGTGGTTTGACAGTGCTCCATTGTGATATCATAGTCATCCATTGTGCCATTACAGAGCTCCATTATTATTCATAGTGCTGCAGTGTCACATCAGAGTGCTCCATTGGTCCTCACACAGCTCCATTGTGTAATCACAGTGTTCCTTTGTATAATCACAGTGGTCCATTGCATCATCACAGTGCACAATTATGTCATCACAGTGCTGCATTTTGTCATCACAGTGATCCATTGTGTCATCACAGTGCTCCATTTTGTCATTATAGAGCATCACTATTCATCATTGTGCTCCAGTGTGAAATCTGAGTGCTCCATTGTGTCCTCACATAGCTCCATTGTGTAAACATAGTGCTCCATTTTATAATCACAGTGCTCCATTGTGTCATCACGTTGCTCCATTGGGTCATCACAGTGCTCAATTGTGTCATCACAGAGGTCCATTATCAAATCAGAGTGCTCGATTGTGTCATCACAGTGCACCATTACGTCAACGCAGTGCTCAGTTTTGTCATCAAAGTGATCCATTGTGTCATTACAGTGCTCAATTGTGTAATCAAAGAGATCCATTGTGTCAAAACAGTGCATGCTTGTGTTATCACAGTGCTCCACTGTGACATCATCTTGCTCCATTGTGTCATCACAGTGCTCCATTGTGTCATCACGAAGCTCCACTGGTCATCACAGTGCTCCAATGTATCATCACAGTGCTACATTGTGACATCACAGTGCTCCATTTTGTCATCACAGTGCTCCATTTTGTCATCACAGAGCTCTGTTTTTCATCACAATGCTCCATTGTAAAATCACAGAGCTCCATTGTGTCATAACAGGGATCCAATTTCTCATCAAAGTGCTCCATTGTTTCATCACAGTGCTCAATTGTGACATCACAGTTTTCCATTGTGTCATCACCGTGCTCCATTATGTCATCACAGTGATCCATTGTCTCATCATAGTGCTCCTTGTGTCATCACAGTGTTCTATTGTGTCACCACAGAGCTCCATTGTTCATCACAGTGCTCCATTGTGACATCAGAGTGCTCTATTGTGTGCTCCCAGATTTCCATTGTGTAATCTCAGTGCTCCATTGTGTCATCACAGAGCTCCATTGTGTCATCACAAAGCTCCATTGTGTCATCACAGAGCTCCATTGTGTCCTCAAATTCTCCATTTTGTCATCACAGTGCTCCACTGTGACATCACAGTGCTCCATTGTGTTATCACAGTGATCCATTTTGTCATCACAGTGATCGGTTGTCTCATCACAGTGCTCAATTGTATCATCACAGTGTTTTATTGTGATATCACAGTGCTGGATTGTGTCATCATAGTGCTCCATTAGTCATCACAGAGCTACATTGTGTCATCACATTGTGACATCACAGACCTACGATTTGTCATCACAGTGCTCCATTGTTTAATCACAGAGCCCCATTGTGTCATCATAGATCTCCATTGTGTCATCACAATGCTCTATTGTGGCATCATAGTGCTCCCTTGTGTCATCACAGTGCTCCATTGTGTTATCAGTGTGCTCCACTGTGTCATCACAGTGCTCATTATATCATCAAAATGCTCCATTGTGTCACCACATTTCTCCATTGTGTAATGACCGTGCACCATAGTGTCATACCAGTGATCCATTATCTCATCATAGTGCTTTATAGAGTCATCTATGTGCTCCATTGTTTCATCATAGTGCTCCATTGTGTCATCACAGTGCTCCACTTTGTCATCATCCTGCTCCATTGTGTCATCACAGTGATCAATTGTGTCATCACAGTGCACAATTGTGTTATCAGAGTGCTCCACTGTGTCATCACAGTGTTCCATTGTGTCATCACAGTGCTCCATTGTGTCATCACAGTGTTCCACTGTGACACCACAATGATCTATTGTGTCATCACAGTGCTCCATTGTGTCATCACAGGGATCCAATTTCTCATCACAATGCTCCATTGTGTCACCACATTTCTCCATTGTGTAATGACCGTGCACCATAGTGTCATACCAGTGATCCATTATCTCATCATAGTGCTCTATAGAGTCATCTATGTGCTCCATTGTCTCATCACAGTGCTCCATTGTGTCATCACAGTGCTCCATTTTGTCATCACAGTGCTACAATGTGTCATCATAGTGATCAATTGTGTCATCACAGTGCACAATTGTGTTATCAGAGTGCTCCACTGTGTCATCACAGTGTTCCATTGTGTCATCACAGTGCTCCATTGTGTCATCACAGTGTTCCACTGTGTCACCACAATGATCTATTGTGTCATCACAGTGCTCCATTGTGTCATCACAGTGCTCCATTTTTCATCACAGTGCTACACTGTGTCATCATAGCGCTCCATTATGTCATCACAGTGATCCATTGTCTCATCATAGTGCTCCATTGTGTCATCACAGTGATCCATTGTGTCATCACAAAGCTACATTGTTCATCACAGTGCTCCATTTTGTCAACACAGTGCTCCATTGTCTAATCACAGTGCTCCATTCTGTCATCACTGCGCTCCATAGTGACAACACAATGCTCCATTGTGATATCTCAGTGCTCCATTGTATCCTCACAGTGCTCCCTTGTGACATCACAGTGCTTCTTTTTGTCCTCACATAGCTCCATTGTGTCATCCCAGTGCGCCTTTGTGATATTAACGTGCTCCATTGTCTCATCACAGTGCTCCATTGTGTCATCACAGTGATCCATTGTTTCCTCACATAGCTCCATTGTGTCATCACAGTGCTCCATTGTGTCATCACAGTGCTCCACTGTGTCATCATAGTACTCCCATTGTGTCATCACAGTGCTCAATTGTGTCATCAAAAGCTCCATTGTCTCATCAGAGTGCTCCATTGTGTCATCCCAGTGCACCACTACGTCAACGCAGTGCTCAATTTTGTCATCACAGTGATCCATTGTGTCATTACAGTGCACGACTGTGTAATCACAGAGCTTCATTGTGTCATCATAGTGCTCCATGTGTCCTCACATAGCTCCACTGTATAATTACAGTGCTCCATTGTGTCATCTCATTGCTCCATTGTGTCATCACAGTGCTCATTTGTGTCATCACAGAGGTCCATTGTCTCATCAGAGTGCTCAATTGTGTCATCACAGTGCACCATTATGTCAACGCAGTGCTCAGTTTTGTCATCACAGTGATATATTGTGTCATTATAGTGCTCCATTGTGTAATCACAGAGATAAATTGTTTGATCATAGTGCTCCATTGTGTCATCAGAGTGCACCATTGTGTTATCACAGTGCTCCATTGTGTCCTCAAATTCCTCATTTTGTCATCATCGTGCTACATTGTGTCATCACAGTGCTCCATTGTGTCATCACAATGCTCCATTGTGTCATCACAGAGCTCCATTTTTCAGCACAGTGCTACACTCTGTCATGTTAGTGCTCCATTTTGTCATCACAGATCTCCACTGTGTCATCACAGTGCTCCATTGTGTCATCACAAAGCTCCATTGGTCATCACAGTGCTCCAATGTGTATTCACAGTGCTTCATTATGTCATCACAATGCTCCATTGTGCCATCACAATGCCTCACTGTGTCATCACAGTGCTCCATTGTGTCATCACAGTGCTTCATTTTGTCATCACAGAGCTCCGTTTTGTCATCACATTTCTCCATTGTGACATCACAGAGCTCCATTGTCTCATCATAGCGCTCCATTGTGTCATCACAGTGATCCATTGTGTCATCACAAATCTACATTGTTCATCACAGTGCTCCATTGTGACATCAGAGTGATCCATTGTGTCCTCACACAGTTCCATTGTGTAATCACAGTGCTCCATTGTATCAGAGAGCTCCATTGTATCATCACAGAGCTCCCTTTGTCTTCATAGTGCTCCATTGTGACATGACAGTGATCCATTGTGTCATCACTGTGCTCCATTGTGTCATCACAGAGCTCGGTGTCATCACATTGCTCCATTGTGATATCACAGAGCTCCATTGTGTCATCACAGTGCTCCATTTTATAATCACAGAGCACCATTGTGTCATCACAGATCTCCATTGTGTCATCACAATGCTGTATTGTGGCATCACAATGCTCTATTGTGGCATCATAGTGCTCCCTTTGAATCATCAGAGTGCTCCATTGTGTTATCACAGTGCTCCACTGTGACATCCCAGTGTTCATTATATCATCAAAATGCTCCATCGAGTCATCACAGTCCTCCATTTTGTCCTCACATAGTTCCATTGTGTAATAACAGTGCTCCATTGTATAATCACAGTGCTCCATTGTATCATCAAATTGCTTTATTCTGTCATCACAGTGCTCAATTGTTTCATCACAGAGGTCCATTGTCTCATCAGAGTGCTCCATTGTGTCATCACAGTGCACCATTTCCTCAACGAATTGCTCAGTTCTGTCATCACAGTGCCCCATTGTGTCATCACAATGCTCCATTGTGTCATCACAGTGCACCATTGTGTTATCACAGTGCTCCACTTTGTCATCATCCTGCTCCATTGTGTCATCACAGTGCTCCATTGTGTCATCACAAAGCTCCATTGGTCATCACAGTGCTCCTCTGTGTCATCACAGTGCATCATTATGTTATCACAATGCTCCATTTTGTAATCACAATGCCTCATTATGTCATCACAGTGCTCCATTCTGACATCACAGTGCTCCACTGTGATATCACAGTGCTCAACTGTATTATCACAGTGCTCGATTATGTCATCACAGTGCTCCATTATGTCATCACAATGCTCCATTGTGTCATCACAGTGCTCCCTTGTGACATCACAGTGATCAATTTTCTCATCACAGTGCTTCATTGTGTCATCACAGTGATCCATTATGTCATCACAGTGATCAATTGTCTCATCATAGTGCTCCCTTGTGTCATCACAGTGTTCTATTGTGTCACCACAGAGCTCCATTGTTCATCACAGTGCTCCATTGTGACGTCAGAGTGCTCCATTGTGTCCTCACAGAGTTCCATTGTGTAATCACAGTGCTCCATTTTATCACATAGCTCTATTGTATCATCACAGAGCTCCCTTTGTCTTCATAGTGCTACATTATGACATGACAGTGCTGCATTGTGTCATCACTGTGCTCCATTGTGTCATCACAGAGCTCGGTGTCATCACATTGCTCCATTGTGATATCACAGAGCTCCATTTTGTTATCACAGTGCTCCATTGTATAATCACAGAGCACCATTGTGTCATCACAGATCTCCATTGTGGCATCACAATGCTCTATTGTGGCATCACAATGCTCTATTGTGGCATCATAGTGCTCCCTTGCGTCATCAGAGTGCTCCATTGTGTTATCACAGTGCTCCACTCTGACATCCCAGTGTTCATTATATCATCAAAATGCTCCATCGAGTCATCACAGTCCTCCATTTTGTCCTCACATAGTTCCATTGTGTGATAACAGTGCTCCATTGTATAATCACAGTGCTCCATTTTATCATCAAATTGCTTTATTGTGTCATCACAGTGCTCAATTTTTTCATCTCAGAGGTCCATTGTCTCATGAGAGTGCTCCATTGTGTCATCACAGTGCACCATTTCGTCAACGCAGTGGTCAGTTTTGTCATCACAGTGCTCTATTGTGTCATCACCATGCTCCATTGTGTCATCACAGTTCACCATTGTGTTATCACAGTGCTCCACTTTGTCATAATCGTGCTCCATTGTGTCATCACAGTGCTCCATTGTGTCATCACAAAGCTCCATTGGTCATCACAGTGCTCCACTGTGTCATCACAGTGCTTCATTATGTTATCACAATGCTCCATTATGTTATCACAGTGCCTCATTGTGTCATCACAGTGCTCCACTGTGTCATCACAGTGCTTCATTATGTTATCACAATGCTCCATTATGTTATCACAATGCCTCATTGTGTCATCAAAGTGCTCCATTGTGTCATCACAGTGCTCCATTGTTACATCACAGTGCTCCATTTTGTCATCACCGTGCTCCATTATGTTATCACAGTGATCCATTGTCTCATCACAGTGCTCCATTGTGTCATCACAATGCCTCATTTTGTCTCCACAGTGCTCCATTGTGTCATCACAGTGTTCCATTGTGACATCACAGTGCTCCATTTTGTCATTCCAGTGCTACATTGTGTCATCACAGAGCTCCATTGTGTCATCACAGTGCTCCATTGTAACATTACAGAACTCCAATGTATTATCAAAAGTCTCCACTGTGTCATCATAATGCTCCATTGTGTCATCACAGAGCTCCATTGTGTTTTCACAATGCTCCATTGTGTCATCATAGTGCCCCATTGTGATATCATAGTGTTCCACTCTGTCACCATAGTGCTCCATTATGTCATCACAGTGCTCCATTGTGTCATCACAATGCTCAATTGTGTCATCACAGTGCTCCATTCTGACATCACAGTGCTCCACTGTGATATCACAGTGCTCAACTGTGTCATCACAGTGCTCGATTATGTCATTACAGTGCTCCATTATGTCATCACAATGCTCCATTGTGTCATCACAGTGCTCCCTTGTGACATCACAGTGATCAATTTTCTCATCACAGTGCTTCATTGTGTCATCACAGTGATCCATTGTGACTTCACAGTGATCCATTGGGTCATCACTGTGATTCATTGTGTTATATGAGTGATCCATTTTTTCATCACAATGCTCCATTGTGTCATCACAGTGATCCATTGTGACATCACAGTCCTCCATTGTGTGATCACAGTGATCCATTCTGTCATCACAGAGCTCCATTTTGTCATCAGAGTGCTCCACTGTGACAACAGAGTGCTCAATTGTGTCATCACACTGATCCATTGTTTCATCAGAGTGCTCCATTGTGTCATCACAGTGTTCCATTGTGACATCACAGTGCTCCATTGTGTCATTACAGGGATCCAATTTCTCATCAAAGTGCTCCATTGTGTCATCACAGTGCTCCATTTTTACATCACAGTGCTCCATTTTTACATCACAGTGCTCCATTTTGTTATCACAGTGATCCATTGTCTCATCACAGTGCTCCATTGTGTCATCACAATGCCTCATTTTGTCTCCACAGTGCTCCATTTTGTCATCACAGTGTTCCATTGTGACATCACAGTGCTCCATTTTTGTCATTCCAGTGCTACATTGT
>CADCXT010002925.1:260000-275132 GCA_902806775.1 Microtus agrestis | reverse complement strand
CTGCAGGTCTATATGTCTGACCTTCATATTGATTTTCCTCCGTGATGGAACACTACCTTTAATGTGGCTGCTTGGAGATGCTGTTTGGTTCCAGACTCACCATTAACTTAAATTTCAGCCTACAGCTTGATGGGAATTTCGATAATCATCTCCACCCTGTAAACCAAATCCCCTATGGCATGAGATGTTATCTTTCGGTGTTTCTCTTGCAACCAGGCTACTTACATGGTGACATAAATGTTTAGTTCACTTCTACCACATATATCTCTGCACACTGAAGCCCACAAATACAAGCACAGCTTAGTTTCAATCACACTAATATAACAACACAAGATAAATCTTACTTACACAGATATGATTTGATCAACATATCCCAGGTACCTTCTTCCTATTTTTCCACATGGATACTTGCATCTGGAAGAAATGGAAGCAGAACAGTTCAGGGAAGAACTTTTCAACATTTGGTTTTTCTGATGTGACTCATTCACACAATTTAATTCATTCCTTATCCATGCATTTCCCTAAGAAGAATGGCTCACTAACAAAAAAAGCCTGAATATGTTGATGATTTGAGCAGGATTGGTGATCACACAAAAGACCAGGGCCCAGGACCTTATTTTCTGTTTGAATCATGTGTGGAGACGCTAACCCACTGTTACTACCTTCATCTCATCCAAATTGGTCTCACGTGATATAGGTTTAACTGACAAGACAGGTAGAGTTCTCTGCTTTTGCCTCAGCTCCCTGCTTGATTTCTTGTCTGCAACTTCCCAAGTAACAGCTGATCAGAACAGTCACTAAATTCTTTCTTCCCACATTGTTTTTGTCACATGGGTCTAATTAACAGTGAGTACATTATAGGTCAGTGTCCCAAGAGCATCCTCAATCTTAGGATCTTATTACTACCTCTTTATGCTGAAGTAAAGGTTTGAATTATAACACAAAGGTGAACAATCAGAGATAAATGAGATATCATGATAGCAAATAATTTTCTAACAATTACTTCATCTCAAGAATCAGAATAGTATTAAGGGCTGCCCAGATAGGCTTTGTATTTTCAATAACCTGATAAGAGAGATTTTTTGAGAAGGGCTGTAGAAAATAAGAATATGGCAATTGGGGAATAGAGACCTAGGGTAGAATTAATTTTACTTTTTGATATATGTGGATAAGACAGGATTTTCTCCCTGCCAACAAGGCTAGGTGGTTTGGTCCATACAGAGGCAAATGATTCTGGATGTCTGCAGAAGTGATTTAGTCCCCAGATATACAGATTTGAGAAAATGAAAGATAATGGACTCATAATAGTTTAGAGAAATAAGGTTTATTTTATCACAATCCATATATATATAGAGCATATACCTGCATGAACTCATGTTGGAATTCATATTTTATGCAGTGGATACAAGTGACACTTGAGGTGCACATATAAAATAATAAGATAGATTGGATAAAGTCTTTATGTTTATCGTATCAAAAACACATAAAGTCTAACATCTTAAAAAACTGGTTGCAGGGAGAGCAGGAATACTCAGACATGAAAACTACATCCAAGCAAATGAAGAGTTTCTCAAAAGTTACCCAAAGTTCAAGAAAATACATGAATAAATTTTAAAACTTGCTACAACCGAGATACAGAAATTTTTGGGTTAAAATGACCTATCACAAAGAAGTTTCAGGAATGAAAAGTATAAACAAAATGGTGGTTTTGATAGGTTATGTTTTGGAATTGTTTTGCTTTTAGGGTATTGATAACCAGTGCTAGGTAGTGAAAGGTCATGGCAAGCTGATGATGTACCTTTCAATTTTATAAAGTAAATGCTTTAACATAGACCTAAGTACTTAATAATACGTAGAAGAGAGGAGACTCTCAGGGAAAAGTCAAATCATAGGCTGGTAGAGAGATGCTGGAATTTTATGTGGCCATGCTTTTAATTTCAGAAATCTTGGATTAAAATATTTAGGTCCTTATTGATGGTCCACTTCCCAGGTGATCCCAGAGTCAGCAGTGCACTGATACTGCCTGATGACCCTTCTCACTCAGGAATTATTAGAAACAGATCAAAGCACAAATCCCACCTTCACATAAACTAAGCTTATTATCAGGTCTGAAATGAGACCTGAAGGAAGAAGTGTAGTGTGATATGCCCTAGCTGATATATCCCTTTCCAAAGTAACAAAGAGCAAAGCCTTCAGCAGTAACCCTCTACTTTCAAGGACCCACATGCTGGGTCCAAGTGAGTGCCAAAGCATTGTTATGATCAGACACAAATACCTGAATTTATCCCTGGTTCAATGAGAACATCCAGATTGTTAACTTCATTCGTATTGGCTAAATTCAGTGCATGTCACCAATCAGGCTTTAGATTAGGATGCACAGTACAAGATAGGTGTCTAAATGCCAGTTGTTTATCAGTCCTGTGGGTTGAAGCCTAAGAGCTTTGACTTGGGTGGACACCAGTGGCAAAGGCTGTGCAGCAGATTTAGACAGTGAATTAAAGCCACAAATTTGGAGGATGCGTTTCTATGGATCCAATACTAGGTACTGTCTGATTGGCTGCTCTCTTCCAATGCTATCTTTCCTCGAACTCAAAATACTCTCTTTTGTCTTAAAAACTCACTTTTGGGTGGGGACTGTAGCTTCTAATTCCAAGTTCCTACTATCTGAAGTAATCAGAGACCAAGCCTGCATTCTGAACAACGTAAGGACTCTAAAAGCGTAGTGTCTGTGGCAATATTGGCGAATCTAGAAATTTACAAATCTTAACTTGCTCAGTGTTGAGGTCCATAAACCTAAAGGAATTTCTTAGAGTACTCTGGCGCGCAACATCACCCATGTGATGTTATTTCCTTAACTTTGTATTTTTATTATTTGAAAGTTTCAAACATTTAAATAATGTATAGTGTTCACATCCGTCCCCCACTGCTTCCTTGTACTCCCATGTTCAAATGCCATCTGTTTGCCAGCTTCATGTTCTCTACTTATTCATTTCTTGTTATAAACCATTTATGAAGATTTAATATATTTTCAAACAGTAAAATATTGGGATTAAGTTGCAATTATCCCTGACAGCATTGGTTAATGGGTGAACAAAGAGTCACTAAGATGGCTCAGCATGTAAGGTTCCTGCCGCTAAGCCTGAGAGTTGATTTTAATCCCCAGGACATGGATAACCATCATCATGGCTGAAGGAGATTACTGAGCCCTACATGTGTCCTCAGACCTCCATATGTATGTCGTGGTACCCATGTACCCTTCCCCTATCACACACAAAATTCAAATAATAAAACACAACGTTTTAAAGTACACAGATTACACAATCATTTTTCCATGCCCTTCTGGTTAGAAAATATAGTAATTGTCTTATTATAATATGTTAAAGAGAAATCAAGGTCCAATGATATTGAAATATGTATAACAGTTTAATATTAACAGAAAATTTAATTTGTATTGAGAAAATTGAAGAAAAGGTTTTAGTTTCTACAATGTATTAAGTTTTGAAGTAGTATCAAGCAAAGAATCTATCTCAGGCACATGGAATTCAGCATGATGGAAGCCTCTTTCTCCACAAGCAAGCTTGACATTTTTGTTATCAGCAAGGGTACCAAGGATTAGTGCCAAAATCTATTGCCTGGATTGGCATTACCAGGGTTAGAGAAGGAAGAAAAACTGTTTGTTAGTGAACATTCTAGCAAAAAGCTACAACTAAAAAAGCTGAGGATGACTGAGTCTTCAATGATGTGGGCAGACTGGAATGTTGCACGGACAGAGTTATCTCGGGCTTCCTTTAGCTTCTTTTACAGCCATTTATTGCCACCACTGCATGTAACCTGAAGTTATAGGAGTGTTGTGTAAATTGCTTGGAAAGACACCTAGCTTACACAAAGCCCAAAGCTAAAAATGTCACAGATAACATCTGATAACCTGTGAAGAAGTTCTCCTTACTTTGTTTTAACAAGTGTCCCTGATAATTCTATACACATATTTCAAAAATAATTTTGATGGGTGACCTTTTTCTCTTAAGTGAAGACTACCATGTTGGAAACATAAGGAATTGTAGTAAGTTAATTGTGTTCCCAATCTCTGTCACTCAACTTTTAACGTCAGAATAAAGGAATTTCTGACAAACCTGAGAGATGAGTGCTTTGCTTCTTGTCATTAACAAAGACGACAGTGGGTATATTAGTTATTCTTTCTATTTCTATTATTAAAACACTCTAACGTAAACTACCTTAGAGGTAAAAAGTTTGTTTGGGTTCACTGTTTGAGAGTATGAGCAGTCATGGCAGGGAGTCTTGAGCAGGGAGGGGAAGAAGTTATTACAGTACATTCTCAAACAGGAAACCAGAAGTAATGAATACTGTAATGAATCTATTTTGATTCAGTCTGAAACCGGGTTCAGAAAGATGCCACCCACAGAACTAGTATGGTTTCAACTTAATTAATACAGTCTCCAGAAGTTTGGCTCTACAGACTTTTTGAGATCCTGTCATCAAGAAATTGCTGAAATATGTTCCTCTTTAAAGTTGATTTTTTTGTTTATACTTTGCACCACTTATGTGTGAGCAGATATCATATTTTTCTTTTAAGTCTGTTACCTCTCTCTAGATGAGTGTTTTTAACTCAATCATTTAGAATGCAAAGCTCATGATGCAGAGGAACAAACGTAAGGGGACACACAAAGGAGTCATGAATTCAGAGTGATCTTGGGATAAATTGTGGCAAGTAGCTCATTTCTTTTCTCTCTGTCCCCTAAGTGTTGTGGAGGAACAGTTTGGTTATAACAGGTGAAAGTCATCCTACCCCTGTATGGAAAACAGTCAATGCAACTGGCAAGATGCTTAGTCTGTACAAGAACGAGAGTGCACACAGCCTTGCAAGGAAAACCAGACTGGAGTGGCAGGCCTTCTTATTTATGTGGCCATACCTGCTCTGCATCAGTGGTGATTACTAAGGCAAGTATCATTCGTGATATACTTTACTGAATGCAGTGCCTTAGAAAGGGAGACTTGGGTGCTGTAGCCAGGACAGTGAAACCCAGAAAGTACAACCAATGAGAATCATGGGCTCCAGACTCATATGACAAACTCTAAGAAGGCAAATCTCAGTTTAAACAATTGTGTTGTTTATTTTGACATTTATCTTGGGACTAATGAGGACTTTCCCTGATACTACAGCAAGTTGCTATCTTTAGCCTTTAACTTGAGAGAACAGAAGTCAGATGAGTTTCTGACCCCCACAACCATCACTTCCCTCCTTTACTGCCTCTCTGTTGGATGGAACAAGGGCAGGGCCAATTATTACCAGCTACTTGAAGGAAGAACTCCACACACTTCATCCCAAAGCTGTCCACAGGTGTCCTCCTCACAGAGCACAAGGCTGAGTCCTTAGATGCTCTTCTGGACATAATATATTTTGTTGGAACCATGCTTAAAGTACACCCACTGGCTGCTTGAAACAGCCACAATGAACAGTCTGGTAGAGGTGGGTCACATGGAGTTCCCCAAGTCAACTCAAAATGTCTTATTGGATACCTTTCTCTCCTATTATCTGCAGGTTCTTTGGAACATCATCTTTTGTGGAAGCTCATTTTCACCAAGTATGTATCCTGTCTAATGTTCAGACAAGAGGACGTGAGATGAGGTGCAGGAAGCAGAGTGCCTATGTTTAGACATGTTGGTGGGAAAATGCTTTTATTCCTTTGTTCCCAGAGCCTGGTGCCTTAAAAAGTTGCAGGGATAACATGAGAAATCATTCCCTTCTTTCTGCTGTCCCTGATGAAACCCTAATGATATTGGCCTAGGGAAGGTCACCTTGGACGACAATGAACATTATACTTGCCTCTTTAGTCCCCGAATTTCATAAAATAAACCTGCCATTCTCTGCCAAGATCACAGATCTTGTGCCTGTGGATGTGGATCTCCCAGCCAGTTTCCTCACTGATCTACAATATTCCTTCTCTTGTAGCTGTCTGGCCACATCCTGAATCATGACCCAGAGGATTCCTATCCTGAGGACTTGCACAATTGGCCCTGGTGTCAGTGATGAGAAAGGTCATCTCTGAGTGCGGGAAAGCTCAAAAGTTCTACACAGCTTCAGGAGGACCTTCTGTGCAGGGCAGTGAGATGGCTCATGTTCCAGCATCCATCTTTAGAACCTTCTCCGATTGTCATCAAGATCTGAGGATAACAGAAGGATCGTCTATGAAAGCCGTCCAATGTATGTAATCTTTAAATCTTCCACATACATTCCTGTTGTGTGTTTTTGGATAGTGTAAACATGTCAACTCTGCCCCATTTTCCTCAGAGATGAGCATGGAAAACTACTTGAGCAGAGAAAGAACATGCCACTACAGAGCCTGGGGACACACCAGTGCATGTGCCCTGGACCTCTCTCTCAGGCCACCAATCAAATGATCATAGTGCACTTGACGTCAGTCACTTAGACTGTTTCCTAATGGTATTGGATGGGGAAAATGCACAAACAACAAATACCAAAGTACCAAAGTAGGTTTCCTGCTGAATTTACACCAACTGGCAAATAGAACATTTATTTTTTTATCCAAAGGACACTAAACTCTCAGAGACCCCTGTTTCTCCACTCTTGTGACTGTTGTTAAGCTGAAAGATCTTTTCTCAGATAGACTTGAAACATGTCACTCTGCTACATAAGCACTAAACATGACATCAAACTGGGTCTAATCCTAAAAGTGATGGCATAGGACAGGAGCGATTCATCCAGACCCTGCACTTCTGGTTCCAGCCCTTCACACAAAGTCTCAGAGATGCACAGAGGTGGACAGGCACAAAACAGAGATGGAAACATGAATTCAAACACAAATCCCACCAAGAGACCCACCTACATCACATCAGCTGATTTTAGCAAGGACACCATTGAAAATCAAGGCACAGAAAATGATCTGTCCACAAAAGTCTGAAAGTAAGCAAAGGCAAACAATAAGGAACCCATTAGAAAACTGAATAAAAATATAATTATTACAGCTGACCTCCATGCAAACACTACAAAATTCACATAAGAGATGCAGAAGAGATCTACATAAGTTTCAGCCTCTTAAGGAAGAAGACAGAGACAGCACAGAAGATGAACTCTGGCCACACGAGCTTTAATATCATTAGCCAAGAAAATATAAAAGCTGAAGCATGACTGAGGGAGACTGTATCATAGGACACCTAGAGAAAGCCTGGACACTGTTGTCACAGCCCATCAGACAACAAATAACTGTTCTAAGACAAGATGATGGTTCAGTGCTATGCAGCAGGAAGGAGTGTCCAGCCTGACAACCAGATGTGTCCTGCTCACCGTTCTTCCACCCATGTGACCCTCAGCATTACTGCATGAAGATATGGTAAAGAAGCAGAATGAAGACTCTCCAAAGCTGAGGGCTCATTTCCCCCTCTTACAGTCAACTATACTCTTGACTCTAAACACCCCAGTATAGGAGAAGAGGGATGCTGAGCATAGCACAGAAGTAAGACTTGCTTGAGCTCATGAGTCTCTATGCTGCTGCTGGAGGCCAGAGAGCCTAGCCGCTGCACACTCCCCAGCACTGCTCCACTCTCAATGCTAGATGTCAACCCATGCAGACCCCACCACCCTTGCTGCCTCACAATGAATACATGGAGCCAGGCTGTGCTGACAACCACATATATCCCAAAAGAGCTAGCTGTCAGACCCTGATGGACATCCACAGGCACAATCCACATATCCATTTAGATATCAGCCCTTATCTGACACTTTTCTTACCCGTACACTCATATATTGTCATGCATATACATTATTATGCCAGTTCTGGATGTTCCTTTCCCAACAACTCCCACACCATTAGAAGTAAAGATCCTACACAAATGTCCCCTCCCTTCTGCTGTGCTAAACAGCATTGCTAGTAATTGGCACTGCTTGACATTGCCTGCCTGACACCATCTCAATGCATTGGGTGGTATTAGAACCAGCTGGATACCAGCTCCGACAGCCCTATGCGATTTCTTCCATATCATGCCTTGCAGAACCCCAACCATGAAGCCCTATATATCTAAATAATCCATATCAAATTTAATTAGAACACACTCCCACCACACCTACAAGTCACTTCTTAGTGCTACTACACAGAACCTGCACCTGCTTGTCACTGACGGCCCACTGATGTTTCATAGGCCATGCTCAACCATTGCCTGCTACAGCCCTGCAGTCCATGTGTGATGTAAGCAGAATGAAAAAGTCTGAAGAGTCTGTTGCCCTCTTGTATGGATGAGGAGAATTAAAGTTAGGAGGTCACAAGCAGAATCTGAAAACAATCCTGAACACACAGTAGTATTCCAGTGTTGGCTGTCCATCTTAGCGTGAAATCTAGTTGTTTATATGTGGTGGATATTGGGGTCCTCATAAGGATTGATGAAATGGCGGTGTATGTTGACTGACAGCGGTGTGTAGTGTGGCCTGATACATAGCATTTATTGTGCATTGGAATGGAGGTGACCAGCTGCTCCTGATTTCCAGCACCCAGTGTCAGCAGCATGAAGACACTAGTGTCACTTAGCAATCTACTTGGGCGGCGAATAGTCTGGTAAATACATAGAAGAGCATTCATGGAGCAGGCAGAAGGCAGGTGAGTTCCAGCAGCACCTGATCCTGCCAGTCTATTTAGGTTGTTAGTCTGAGGGAAGCAGAGTAGAGTCTAGCAATGCCTAAAGAGAAGCTGTGATTCCTGCCAGTATGTGTGGGGCTTTAGCAGCCAAGAAAGGGATATCAAAAAGGCGTGAATATGGGGGTAAATAATGTGTGTGTCAGGAATTCATAGCTACAGGTTTAGAAGAGTGGTGGAGAATTTTGTTCAGCATACCATAATAATATTTTATATTAATGGCAGTTGGGTCACCTCCTGGAAAGATTGAGAGCATGTACAATATGAGGGTTGCCTTTGACCAATTCAGCTGACGTGATGTGTAATGTGATTCTAGCAAGAGGTGTGTCTGATAAGCTCAGGGACATGGCACTGGATATACTTGATAGAGCCACAAGAAGAAGCATTCAAGTTGGGACTGATATGTAGGATTGCGAGAGTGGAGGTGGTGTGTACAGCATGAGAACTTCCATGTTATCTGTTGTGTCAGGGAGCTTATGGAGTTGATCTTGGCATGGTGAACAACAATGTATCCTGTGTGGCTGTGGGGATGTCCGGGTGTGGTGTGTGGTGTGATGAGAGGTGACACCTCTTACACTGTGTGGGAAGGATATGAGCTGTCACCTTGATTCAGATAATAGCACTGTGGTGGATGGTACACTAAATTGGGGAAAACAGTAGAAACTGAACCTAGATACTTGTTTGTGTGGTGCACGTTCATCCACATTAACGCCTTACTTACATACACTGCCAGTTGAAGGACACCAAGGACACCCCTCACCTGCAATCACCAGTCTTCTAGGTATTGGGCCCAGTACGTCAACTTCCTCACCCTCTGTCCCACAAGCAGTGACATGTTCTGGGCATTTTTCATATTGCTCTACCAAGAATGTTAACTCAGATATGGTGTAAGGTATCAGGCCCTGTTGGACACTCTAACTCCTATCCAGGAAGGGCTCACATGTATGGCTTGATTCAAATACTATTAGAATCCTTGTGCATCAACATCCCACACCAGGTATAATCCAGCGTGAGACACTATGACCATGCCACCTCACTTATACTGCCAGCTGGCTGACTTTAATGAGAAACAAACACAGCACACACAGAGACTAAAATCCATTTCTAAGCATTGGTACATTCAAAGCTTCCCATAAAACCTAACACCAACTTCTAGGTATCAAGAACAAACCCTCATGCAGTCCTCATATGCATTCCTTGCTCTGGATCCTGAATGTCACCCACAGAGTCGACTTTAACGGCTACTTATCAGGGCATACAGGACAGTCTCTTGCCATTGCAATGAAATGTACCGGTAGTTATTGGGCCTCACTTGACACCCTCATATCCCTGAAGATTCATATACACGAGTACGTGTCAGACCCTCTCGAATATCACACCAATCCAACACAAACTATCAGGTAGTATCAGGACACACTTGGTACCATATCACATCTACCTAAACACACCCTCTGGATAGCAGACCTTCTGAGTATTCTTACACTCATGACAGTTCTACGAAACTTGCTGAATTACCTGAAATGCACACATCACCCTGCAACTGCCACACATACACTGCTCAGTACCAGGCTCTACTGACACCCTGAATGGCTCACACACAAACTAACATGGCAGGCTCTCCTGGACATCACACTGCCAACCTATTGCACCTGCATTATCACGCCTTAATTGATACCAGGTCATCTATACACTAACATACACTTAGGAGATATGGTGATTGGCTTGACTTCCCGTTCTTCCTCTCTTCTCTCTGACATACAGTGAAATTCATCAAACACATTGCACATAATACTAGCCCTGTGACCACACATCCACAACTAGATATTAGGTCCTGTTTGACCTCCTACACCAGATTGACAGCTGTCAGATCATGATGGGATAATCTCTCCCTGTAACATCTTGTACACTTGCTAGGAGAGGAGAGGGGAAGAGAAGGCAGAAGAGGAGAAGGAGGGGAGGAAATTAAAAGAGAGGAGGGAAGAGTAGAGAAGAGGGGAAGAAAGAAGAGAGGAGAGGAAAAGAGGACAGTGGAGGGTAGGGGACAAGAAGAGAGAAGAGGAGAGGATAGGGAAGGGGAGGAGAGAGGAGGAGAGGGAAAGAGAGGAGAGTAGTGGGGAGTAGAAGGGGGAGATGTGACTGGAGGAGAGGGGAGGAGTGGAGCGAGTAGTAGAGGTGCAGGTAGATGGAGAAGAAAAGAGGAGAAGGGAGGAGGGACGTGTGGTGAGGAGAGGGGGAGAAAAAGGGAGGAGAGGGAAGGGAGAGTAGGTGAGAGTAGGAGAAGGGGGAGATATGAGTAGAGGATAAGGGAGAAAAGGGGGAGGAAGTGGAGGATAAGGGAGGAGATGAGGGAAACAAAAGAATCTTGGAACAATAAAAAAGATCTTGGTGTCAGGTCCCATAGGTATGCCTTCACCCATAGACAAGAACCTCCCTTACACTTGTCAGCTGTGGATGCTGGGTTCTACCACATTTACCATATCCTTACAAATAATGTCTTCCAGGCAGGGATAAGTCATGCTGTGTAAGATCTGCCAACTGGTATGTCCACCAACACCAAATCCATGATTTGGAATAAGAAACTTCTCAGAATTCCCCCTTCTATTTCCTCTATCACAGGATACGCATGCGTGGTGATAGGTAATGTGAGGCATTTCCTACCTAACAACTAGGGTACACATCAACATAATACATGCACCACAAATACATATGCATACACACACAACATATACATACACACAGAAACCTGCATTCATGCACATACACATATGCATGAACACACAAGTACATATTACATCCTTCATGTTATGCCCTCACAGGAAAATCTTGTATACATCTGTTTTATATAGTTTAGTATGCTCTCTCTGTCTCTGTCTCTGTCTCTCTCTCTCTCTCACACACACACACACACACACACACACACACAAACACATACACTTACATGCATATATGCCAATACACATACATGAATACACCCATTTTATCAAGTGCTTTTTGCTTTCCACTCACAGAGTAACCTTACATACACATAAATCTTACAGAAAGTGGTAAGTGGCTCTTCCTTCTAAGTATTTTCTGCCCTACACTGAAAGTCACCTATGGCTGAATATCAGTTCCTGGTAAGTACCCTGGAGAATACAACGCAACTGAGGGTATAAAGCTGTGAGGATAAACACAGGGCTAGGTGTCATGGCCTCTTCGTTTCTCCTTCTCTGCCATATATCTAAAGCACCACACATAGAAATTCAAACTCTCTCTCTCTCTCTCTCTCTCTCTCTCTCTCTCTCTCTCTCTCTCTCTCTCTCTCTCTCCTGCATGTGTTTGTCTGTCTAATTTGGTTATTCAGGACTGGGGACCCAGCCAGCCCTTACATCTATTTGTCTGTGTGTGGATTTGGCCATAGGGGAGGCTATAACTAGCTGTATCTGTTATCTATCCATGTATATAAGGCTTTGCCTATGGAGGGGAAAATGGCAGGAACTGACAGCATGTCTGTCCACATCACTGGACTTACATGGAAATTTTAATGTGTTTATTTTCTCCTTTGTCAATATTCCTTACTAGGTAAAAGAACATACCACATACACCAATGCACAGAAACACATACAAAAGATGATATGCTTTCTGACAGTTCCTGCCTTTTTTTGCCTCTAAAGGCAAAGCTTTACTCACACATACATGGACACAGATCAGATTAAGTTAGTTATATACTCTGCTATATCCAAATCCAACACACACATGAAGAGATGTCAGGAACTGCTGTGTTCCCAATTCTGAAGACAAGTTACACAAATGAACACATGCTGGTGGGAGAGAGAAAGAGAGGTGGGAGAGGAGAGGGGACGGGAGAGGAGGGGAGAATGGGAAAGGAGAGAGGAGGTGAGAGGAGGGTAAGCTAGGAGAGGAGAGAAGCGTGAGGATGTGGAAGAGAGGGGAGGAGAGGAGAAAAGAGGGGGCAGAGGAGAGGGTAGGGTTGGAGGGAGAAGGGAGGAGAGGAGAGATGGGAGGGGAGTGGGAAAGGAGAGGAGAAGAGAGAAGAGGTGAGGAAAGGGAGGGAGAAGGGAGAGGAGAGATGGGAGTTGAGAAGAGGAGAGGATAGGAAAGGAGAGGGTAGTGGAGGGAGGTAGAGGAGAGGGCAGCAGAGGATATGAGAGCCCAGGAAATAAGAGGAGAGCTTAGGATAGGGGAGGAATGGGGTGAGGAGGAGAAGTGAGGAAAGAAGAGGGGAGGAGAGTGGAGGAGAAGTGAGAGAAGAGAAGAGAAGAGAAGAGGAGGGGGAGAGGTAGAGAGGGGAGGGGAGGCAAGGACAGGGGAGCGGAGGAAAAGCAAAGAGAGGGAAAGACATAGTAGATGGACAATTAGAGAGGGGAGGAAAGGAAAGGAGAAGGGAGGAGGGGCAAAAGAAGGGAAGTGGTGAGTAGAAAGGGTGAGTAGTGAGTGAATGAGAATGGGGAGAGGAGAGGAGAGGAGAGGAGAGGAGAGGAGGAGAGGAGTGGGTAGTAGAAGAAAGGGTAGATGTAGAATAAAAGCAGAGAGTTGAGGAGAGGAATGGAGATGGGAGGAGAGGGGAGAGGAGGCAAGAGGGGAGCAGAAGGGGAGATGAGATTGGAGAAAAGGAGCGGAGAGGAGAAGGTAGGAGAGGAGAGGAAAGAAAAGAAGAAGAAAAGATAGGGGAGAAGAGGAGAGAGGAGAGGAGAGGGGAAAGGAGGTAGAGGAAATGGGAGGAGATGGGAGTAGAGGGGAGGAAAGGAGAGTGTAAAAGCAGGGAGGGGAGGAGGGGGGAACGAAGGTAGAGGAGAGGGGAGGAGAGGAGCGGGGAGGAGAGTGGTGGAAAGGATAGGAGAAGAGAGGAGGTGGGAGGAGAATGGAGGATAAGAGAGGAGGGGGGGAAAGGGGAAGGGGGGGGGGGGGGGGGGGGGGGGAGGGAAGAACATGGGAGGACAAGAGGGGTTAAGAGGAAGGAAAGGGGAAGGGGGAGAGGAGAGTGGAAGGGAGGTAGAGGAGAAGGGTGGAGAGGAGAGGAGAGGAGAGGAGAGGAGGAGAAGGAGAGGGGAGTACAGGAGAGGAGAGGGGAAAATTGGAAAGCGGGGGTGAAAGGAAAAGAGAGGTTAGGGCTTGAGAGGACAGGAGAGGAGGGGAAAGGGGAGGATAGAGGGGAAACAAAAGAATTTTTGAAAAAGAGAAAGGGAACTTGGTGTCAGGTCCAGTAGGTATGCCCTCACCCATAGTCAATCCCCCACAGACACACACCAGCTACTATTACCAGGTTCTGCTCCATTTACCTTATCCTTACAACTAATGTCTTTCACACAGGGCTAAATGTTATGCCACGCAAGATCTGCCAACTAGTATGTCCACTACCACCCAATACATGAGTTGTATCAAGATACTTTTCAGAACCCAATCTTCTATAGCCACTGACACAGTAGACACATGGGTGGTTATAGGTAATGTGAGGTATTTCCTACCTAACAACTAAAGCACACATCAACACAATACATATAGCACAGACACACACACACACACACACACAACACACTACACACACCAAATACAGACACTTGCATCCCTTTATGCAAATACACATACATGAATATATCAGTTTGTATCAAGTACTTCATGTTATCTCCTCATAGAGAAATCTTACATATGCTTAATCTTAAATAAATTGGTAAGTAGTGGCTCTTCTAAGTATTTCCTGCCCTACACTGAAAGGCAGCTATGACTGAATATCAGTTCCTGATAAGAACCCTGGAAAATACAGCCAAACTGCGGGTATATAACTGTGAGAGTAAACACAGGGCTGGATGTCATGGCTTCTTTGTTTCTTCTTGCCATACATCCAAAGCCCAACATACAGAAATTCAAAAACCTCTCTCAAAATTTCTCTCTCTCTCTCTCTCTCTCTCTCTCTCTCTCTCTCTCTCTCTCTCTCTCTCTCTCTCTCTCTCTCTCTCTCTTTCCATGTGTTTGTGTGTGTAATTTTGATATTCAGGACTGGGGACCCAGCAGGCCCTTACATCTATTTGTCAGTGTATGGATTTTGGCCATAGGGGAGGCTATAACTAGCTGAATCTGCTATCTATCCATGTATAGGTTTTGCCTATTGAGGAGAAAATGGCAGGAACTGATAGCTAGCATCTGCTAGATCCAAAACCAACACACACACAACACACAAAGAGATGTCAGGACCAGCTGTGTTCTCAATTCTGAAGTTCCAAGTTACACACAGAAACACATGTTGGTGGGAGAAAGAAAGAGAGGTGGGAGAGGAGAGGGGAAGGGAGAGGAGGAGAGAAGGGGAGAGGAGAGATGAGGTGAGATGAGGGTACGGAAGGAGAGGAAAGAAGAGGTGAGGATAGGTTAAGAGGGAAGGAGAGGAGGGCAGAGGAGAGAACAGGAGAGCAAAGTAGAGGGGAGTGGAGGAGAGGAGAGAGAAGGGGAGGAGAAAGGAGGATAGGGGAAGAGAGGGGAG
>CADCXT010002925.1:152500-257500 GCA_902806775.1 Microtus agrestis | reverse complement strand
ACATACACACAGAGTGTGTACATATGATATGGTGTCTGATAGTCCTCCCATACAGCAGCACACTAGGTATACATACATATAAACACTGACACTGACACACACATGCAGACACAGCACATATACACCCACACAGATGAATATATGTCAGGGTGTAATAGGTATCCCCTTCCTTACAGCTAAAGTACGACTCTCTGGCCTATGTTTCCAGTCCTGTTGCTTCCCCTATATTTTACAGATCATAGACACTGAATGAGGTTTCAATTCATGATAGGGTCTTCCTTTCATTATAGGCCTCAATGTACCAACATGGGTACTTGATAAGTAGTGCTCAGTACCCCAAACCCAGTGACAAAATTCTTAATCTCTCTCTCTCTCTCTCTCTCTCTCTCTCTCTCTCTCTCTCCACACACACACACACACACACACACACACACACACACACACAGTGCACAAGTCTAGGATTTATAGGCAAAGCATCACAAATATCTGCATGTCTATATGTCTGACTCTTCATATTGATTCTTCCCTGCATGGAACACTGCCCCAAATGTGGCTCCTTGTATGCTGCTCTGGGTTCACACTCACCCACAACTTCTACCTCAGCCTACAGCTTGATGTGAATTTCTATACTTATCCTCCACTCTAACCAAAATCCCCCCAATGTATTGAGATGCTGGTCTTTCTGTGTTTCCTCTCCTGCAACCACAGCCTCTTACATACACATAGCTGTTTTAACTACTATCACATATATACTCCCACACATCAAAAGCCGTACAAATTCAAGCATAGTTTGGTTTCACCTCCTACTAAATATCACAACGACTATAGTAAAATCTCACTTACACATATACATCTAATTATCCAGCCATCCCAGGTATCTTCTCCCCTGTCTCTTCCTCCATGTTTTATACTCGCATCTGAAGAAATGGAAGCTAAGAACAGTCTATGTGAAGAACTTTCAACATTTGTCTTTCTGGATGTGGACTCATTCACACAATTTAATCTATTCCTAATCCATGCATTTCCTAAGAAGATGGCTCACTAACAAAAAAACTTAATATGCTGAACATCTGAAAGTAGGCTTGTGACTTTGCAGTTGGTGACCAGTCACAGGACTTATTTTCTTGTTGAATCATGTGGGAGACGCCAACCCACTGTTGGTGCCTTCACCCCATCAAATTGGTCTGAAGTAGTATAAGTCAACTGAGCAAGACAGTAGGAGTTCTCTGTTTTCTGCCTCAGCTCCTGCTTGATTTCTTGCCCAAACTTCCCTAAGTGACAGACGTTGATCAGAACATGTAAGCCAAATAAATTCTTTCTTCCCCACATTGTTTTTTGTCATGATGTCTATCAGCAGTGAAAAACATTGTAGGTCAGTGTCCCAAGAGCATCCTCAATCTTAGGATCTTATTGCTGCACCTCTTGAGTGCTGGGTTAAAGGTATGTACTACAACACCATAAAGGTGAATACAATTCCAAAGATGAAGTAGATGTCATGGAGAAAGTAAATAATTCTCTAACAATTACTATTCAAGAATCAGAATAGTATTAAGGAAGCTGCTCAGAGAAAGTATTTTCAAGAAGTTGGATATGAGAGATTTTTGGAGAAGGGCTGTAGAAAACAAGAAATATGGCACTTGAAGAATAGAGACCTAGGGTGGAATTTGACTTTACTTTTGATATATGAAGAAGACAGATTTTCTCTTTGCCAACAAGGCTAGGTGTCAGTCCCTATTGCGAGAGGGTAAACCAGATTCCTCTTGGGATATGCTCTGGCATAGTTTATTCAGTCCCTAGATACACAGATCAAGAAAACAAAGATAAATGGACTCAATAGTTTAGAAATAAATGTGTTTATTTATCTGCACAAATCCATATATATATACCTGCATGGAACTCATGTAAGAATTCATATTTTATGCAGGGATACATGGGATAGTTTGAGGCACAAGGAGTAAAAGAAGTGGCAGGAGAGATTTAGATGAAGTCTCTATGTTTGTCCTTATCAAAAAACACATAAAGTCTAACATCTTACAAAACTGGTTGCAGGTAGAGCAGGAATACTCAGACATAGAAAAACTACATCCAAGCAAATGAAGAGTTTCTCAAAGTTACCCAAAGTTCAAGAAAATACATGAATAAATTTTGAAACTTGCTACAACCGAGATACAGAAATTTTTGGGTTAAAATGACCTATCACAAAAGCAGTTTCAGGAATGAGGAAAGTGTAAACAAAATAGTGGTTTTGATAGGTTATGTTTTGAATTGTTTTGCTTTTAGGGTATTGATAACCAGTGTAGGTATAAAAGGTCATGGCAAGCTGATGATGTACCTTTCAATTTTATAAAGTAAATGCTTTAACATAGACCTAAGTACTTACACACAGGAAGAGAGGGACTCTCAGGGAAAAGTCAGCACATAGTCAAGTAGAGGATGCTGGAATTTTATGTGAGCCATGCTTTTAGTTTCAGAATCTTAGTTCAGAAATATTTGGGTCTTATTGATGGTCCACTTCTAGGTGATCCCAAGTCAACAGTGCACTGATACTGCCTGATGACCCTTTCACTCAGGAATTATTAGAAACAGATCAAACACAAATCCCACCTTCATAAACTAAGCTTATTATCAGGACTGAAATGAGACCCTGAAAGGGAAGAAGTGTAGTTGTGATATGCCCTAGCTGATATATCCCTTTCAAAAGTAACAAAGAAGCAAAGCCTTCTGCAGTAACCCTGCTATCACAGGACCCCACATGCGGTCCAAGTGAGTGCCAAAGCATTGTAGAGCAGACACAAGTCACCTGAATTTATCCTGAACAATGAGAGCATCCAGATTGTTGACCCATTCGTATTGGCTCAGTTCTGTACATGTCACCAATCAGGCTTTAGATTAGGATGCACAGTACAAGTTAGGTGTCTAAATGCCAGTTGTTGTCAGTCCTGTGAGGTTGAAGGCAGAGCTTTCACATCGGTGACACCAGTGGCAAAGGCTGTGCGCACAGACAGTGAATTAAGCCACAAATTTGGAGGAGGCGTTTCTATCTATTCAACACCAGGTACTGTCTGATTGGCTGCTCTCTTCCAATGCTATGTTTTATCGGACCCAAAATGCTCTCTTTGTCTTCAAAACCACTTTTGGGTGGGGACTAGGCTTCTAGCCCAAGTTCCTACTATCTGAAGAATCAAGAGACCAAGCCTACATTCTGAACAACCTAAGGACTCTGCAAGCATAGTGTCCGTAGCAATATTGCCTAATACTGAATTTTACAAATCTTAGCTTGCTCTGTGTTGAGGTCCATAAACTTAAAGGAATTTCTTAGAGTACTCAAGGCAACATCACCCATGTGATGTTATTTCCTTAACTTTGTATTTTTATTATTTGAAAGTTTCAAACATTTATACAATGTATAGTGTTCACATCCCTCCCCCACTGCTTCCTTGTACTCCCATGCTCAAATGCCATCTGTTTGCCAGCTTCATGTTCTCTACTTATTCATTTCTTGTTATAAACCATTTATGAAGATTTAATATATTTTCAAACATAAAATATTGAGATTAAGTTGCATTATCCCTGACAGCATTGGTTAATGGGTGAACAAAGAGTCACTAAGATGGCTCAGCATGGGAAGGTTCCTGCCGCTAAGCCTGAGAGTTGATTTTAATCCCCAGGACATGGATAACCATCATCATGGCTGAAGGAGATTACTGAGCCCTACATGTGTCCTCAGACCTCCATATGTATGTCGTGGTACCCATGTACCCTTCCCTATCACACACAAAATTCAAATAATAAAACACAACGTTTTAAAGTACACAGATTACACAATCATTTTTCCATGCCCTTCTGGTTAGAAAATATATAATTGTCTTATTATAATATGTTAAAGAGAAATCAAAGGTCCAATTAATATTGAAATATGTATAACAGTTTAATATTAACAGAAAATTTAATTTGTATTGAGAAAATTGAAGAAAAGGTTTTAGTTTCTACAATGTATTAAGTTTTGAAGTAGTATCAAGCAAAGAATCTATCCCAGGCACATGGAATTCAGCATGATGGAAGCCTCTTTCTCCACAAACAAGCTTCACATTTTTGTTATCCAGCAAGGATACCAAGGATTAGTGCCAAAATCTATTGCCTGGATTGGCATTACCAGGGTTAGAGAAGGAAGAAAAACTGTTTGTTAGTGAACATTCTAGCAAAAAGCTACAACTAAAAAAGCTGAGGATGACTGAGTCTTCAATGATGTGGGCAGACTGGAATGTTGCACGGACAGAGTTATCTCGGGCTTCCTTTAGCTTCTTTTACAGCCATTTATTGCCACCACTGCATGTAACCTAAAGTTATAAGAGTGTTGTGTAAATTGCTTGGAAAGACACCTAGCTTACACAGAGCCCAAAGCTAAAAATGTCACAGATAACATCTGATAACCTGTGAAGAAGTTCTCCTTACTTTGTTTTAACAAGTGTCCCTGATAATTCTACAATGTATTTCAAAAAGCATTTTGATGTATGACCTTTTTTTGTTAGTATAACTACCATGTTGAAACATAGAATTGTGGTAAGTTGAATTTGTGTTCCCAATCTCTGTCACTCAACTTTAACGTCAGAATAAAGGATTTCTGACAACCTAGAGATGAGAGCTTTGCTTCTTGTATCAACAAAGAAGACAGTGGGTATATTAGTTATTCTTTCTATTTCTGTACTAAAACACCCTAACAAAAGCTACATGGGGGTAAAAAGTTTGTTTGGGTTCACAGTTTGAGAGTATAGCACATCATGGCAGGGGAGTCTTGAGCAGGGAGGGGAAGAAGTTATTACAGTACATTCTCAAACAGGAAACCAGAAGCAATGAATACTGTGCTGAATTCATTTTGATTCAGTCTGAAATCCTAGTTCATAGAAACATGCCACCCACAGAACTAGTAAGGTTTCCTACTTCAATTAACACAGTCCAGAAGTTTGCCTCCACAGGATTCTAGATCCTGTCATCTTGGCATAATTGCCACTATGTTCCTCTTTAAAAGTTGATTTTTTTTTTTATACTTAGTATCCACTTATGTGTGAGTACATATCATATTTTTCTTTTGGAGTCTGGGTTACCTCTCTCAGGATAGTGTTTTCTAACTCCATCCATTTGCATGCAAAATTCAAGATTTTTTTTTCTGCATAGTACTCTAATGTGTAGCTGTGCCACATTTTCTTTATCCATTCTTCAGATGATGGACATCTAGGTTGTCTCCAGATTCTGTCTATTACAAATAAAGCTGCCATGAACATAGTTGAACAAATGCTTTTTTAGTATGATTGAGCACCTTTTGGGTATATGCCCAAGAGTGGTATTGCTGGATCCTGAGGTATGTACTCACTCATAAGTGGATACTAGCTATAAACAAAGGACATTGAGCTTATAGTTCATGATCCTATAGAAGCTAAGTAATAAGGTGAATCCAAAGAAAAACATATATAGACCCACCTGGAAATTGGAAACAGATAAGATCGCCTGACAAAACTGGGAGCTGGGGGTAGGGTAAGAAGAGAAGGTAGAAGGGGAAGAGGAGAGGAGAAGGGGAGGGCTGAGGAGAACTTGAAGGAATGGGATAGTCGAGAGGGAGGAAGAACAGAGATGAGAACAAAGAAAGAAGTATCTTGATTGAGGAAGCCACTATAGGGCTAGCAGAAACCAGGCTTTAGAGAAATCCCCAGGAATCCACAAGGATGACCCTGCCTGAGACCTTAAGCAATAGAGAAGCGGGGGTCCAATTTTGACTTGCCCTGTAATCAGGCTGATGATTATCTTAAATATCAGCATAAAATCTTCATCCAGCAACTGATGGAAACAGGGGCAGAGGCTGCCAGAGTCAACCGTTTTTTTTGACTCCAAGGGTCGTGGTCATTAAGGTCATGATGCAGAGGAACAAAGGTAAGGGACACACAACGGAGTCATGGATTCAGAGTGATCTTGGGATAAATTGTGGCAAGTAGCTCATCTTTTTTTCTCTCTCTGTCACCTAACTGTTATGGAGGAACTGTTTGGTTATAACAGGTGAAAGTCACCCTACCCCTGTATGGAAAACAGTCATTGCAACTGGCAAGATGCTTAGTCTGTACAAGAACAAGTGTGCACACAGCCTTGCAAGGAAAACCAGACTGGAGTGGCAGGCCTTCTTATTTATGTGGCCATACCTGCTCTGCATCAGTGGTGATTACTAAGGCAAGTATCATTCGTGATATACCTTCCTGAATGCAGTGCCTGGAAAAGGGAGACTTGGGTGCTGTAGCCAGGACAGTGAAACCCAGAAAGTACAACCAATGAGAATCATGGGCTCCAGGCTCATATGACAAACTCTAAGAAGGCAAATCTCAGTTTAAACAATTGTGTTGTTTATTTTGACATTTATCTTGGGACTAATGAGGACTTTCCCTGATACTACAGCAAGTTGCTATCTGTAGCCATTAACCTGAGAGAACAGAAGTCAGATGAGTTTCTGACCCCCACAACCATCACTTCCCTCCTTTACTGCCTCTCTGTTGGATGGAGCAAGGGCAGGGCCAATTATTACCAGCTACTTGAAGGAAGAACTCCACACACTTCATCCCAAAGCTGTCCACAGGTGTCCTCCTCACAGAACACAAGGCTGAGTCCTTAGATGCTCTTCTGGACATAACATATTTTGTTGGAACCATGCTTAAAGTACACCCACTGGCTACTTGAAACAGCCACAATGAACAGTCTGGTAGAGGTGGGTCACATGGAGTTCCCCAAGTCAACTCAAAATGTCTTATTGGATACCTTTCTCTCCTATTATCTGCAGGTTCTTTGGAACATCATCTTTTGTGGAAGCTCATTTTCACCAAGTATGTATCCTGTCTAATGTAGACAAGAGGACGTAAGATGAGGTACAGGAAGCAGAGTGCCTATGTTTAGACATGCTGGTGGGAAAATGCTTTTATTCCTTTGTTCCCAGAGCCTGGTGCCTTAAAAATTTTTTTTAAGTCAAAATTTTAGTTTATTTTTTTTTCATGGTTAAACATTTTTTTTTAATCTACACTATTTCAGATAGTAAACTCATGGTAGCCCTAATTTCAAAGCAAGGCTGACATTTCAAACATAGTTCTTAACCCCATGATTTTAGACTTTTAAATACAGGGTACAAGAAAGTATCCTTTACTTTTTGTTGGCAGGGAGGGATTTTACATTGTAGGCAAAGAACATTGTATGTTGGTTAACAAATAAGGTGAGGAATAGGGAGGCCTAGGATATTACATACTTCTTTTGTTTTTTTTTTTTTTTTTTTATTTTATTTTTCTCCATTAACAGCTTCAACTGGGTGTGGGGCAACAGGACCATTCCCAGCACAACCATGGGTGTGGGGTTCCCCGCAGTCTCCCCAGGGCGATGGTTCCTGCAATGATCTCTAGGGGGAAATGGTTCCCAACAGATCCCCTCCCCCCTCCCATACAAAGGCAGGCAGCTATCACATGGAGAGCACCAGTCAGAGTCATCCATGGTGTCAGACCAAAGGAGAAGGGACTGAGACAAGGAGAGACCCTCCTCTCGAGTGGTGAAGCAATCCACCTCTCCTGGGAACAGAGGGGTGCTCGATGACTCCTAGGTCGAGTGGGGACCAGGCCTTTTTCTTTCCCCCTTAGGCGTCCTAGGGTTCCCAGGGCCCTGCCTTAGGTTGGGGGATTATCCTGCCATAAGTCGCCCGTCCTTGGAGCTCCTCAAATAAAAGGCATCTAGCAGGATTAAAGTAAGCAGATCACAGGGCACCCTGTCTTAGGCCATGTGGAGAGCGCCCTCATACCTGTACCATGCCATGTTGAGCCGGTTTCTACAACCTCTGTATGGTGTGCTATTCAGGCGAGGATCCACACTAACTCCCGTCATTGGGCCCCTGCGTCTATCATTAATGAAAAGACTGTGAGGAGTTCCTCAAACGAAAGATATAATGATATAATTTTGGCACCAATAACTCCATCTCCAGACAAGAAGAAAGGGCTTTTTCCCAACCCAGTATTCACCTTTTAGTCTGGCCTATGGTATGTCCTCCTTCCTAAGTGCCTACTCCACATAAAGTTACGTGTGCTGCCTGCCAAAAATTAGGGCAGTGTAAAAGGGATCAAAATCTAAACTTTTAACATATGCATTAAACCCAAACACTTTACAGCATGTGTCAAACTTTTCTCAACATCTATAAGCAGTTACAAATATCATTTGATCAATTTCAGTAGGAGTACAATGACATACATTGATGTTATCAAATACCACCAGTTCCAGTCTCTGAGCAACAGTGACAGGAGCCCCCAGTTTTCCCCCTTCTTAAGTGAAGAGAGGTTAATATTTTAATTAAAATGAGATCTGTGTCCCAAAGTTTAAAGCCGTCTGATGTTTAGTCTGCAACTCAGCTCCAAAGCAGACTAGAGTTCAAGCTGCAGAAGCAGTTTAGCATTTGTGCTCCAGGACAGGTGGGGGAACCTGGGTGAGGCGAGTTGGATTCAGCTACATGAAGCACATCCTGGCACTTATGTCTGCCGGGTCTCCCTGGACTCTGGAGGCAGGATGACCCTCTGCAGAGTGGTGTAGGTGGTTTTGTTAGCAGGCACTCCTTTCCTTGGGGGCAGGGAAGACCGGACCAAGGACCTCTCCTCAATCATCTCTGGAAGTCTGGCACTCCTCTGTGTCCGCAGCCTTGACATCACGTCCAGGATTTATTTTCTTTCTGTGAAAAAAGCACAAACACGTCCTCGATCCCAAATATATATACAGGTCGGGTTTTTTCATAATGCATTGCAAGGGCTTTTTCACCTTGTCTTATCAAAGGTAAGCTTGGTGTCATCAAGCCCGATCCGTTTGCATCAGGATCTGCTGGCAACTTTTATGAGTTGCTTTGAAGGAGCCTTGTTATGCTCTATAATTTTTATTATTGTTAGCCATATATGCAGTTCCTCCATTGGAAGAGCCATTTGTAAAATTTAGCATAAAATCCTTTAAGGGACTTTTTGCTATAACATTAGCAAGATACAGGTGCATAAATAGTAGCAGTGATCTGGGAAAAGACCATTGTTTTTGGCCTTTGAGGGATTCTATTTTCACCATTAAATTTGACGTTTGTTGGGGCTGGAGAGATGGCTCAGTGGTTTAGAGCATTCAAAGGTCCTGAGTTCAATTCCCAGCAACCACATGGTGGCTCACAACCATCTGTAATGAGGTCCAGTGCCCTCTTCTGGCCTATAGATATACACACGTACAGAATAGTGTATACATAATAAATAAATAAATAAATATTTTAAATTTGAGGTTTGTTACAGGATCTTTGTAACCACTCTTCATCAGATTTAGAAAATTTATGTGCTTTTTTTTAATCTGGCAAAAATCTTATATGATGAGTATTAGATATTGTCAGAAGATATAATGTATCTAGTGAGATGATTGTTTGCATATTATAATCTACTGTCGTCAATGGATATAATAAATGATATTGATTGAATTTTTGGAGTAATGACTCTAAGTTGCTTATAATATATCACATTTTATTGTATTGCTGGATTAGTTTACTAATATTTTTCTGAAGATTGCTGTAATATATTTATAAAACGTATTAATGTTTAACTTGTAAATTAAGCACAATAGGAGCTTAACAATAATAACCAAAATTTATATTAAGCTATTGAGACAATATAGTATAATAATTGTTATGGGAACTTGAAAAACTTATTAGTACATAGTTACCTAAGATTAGAGCAGTATATATATATATATATATATATATATATATATATATTCAGAATATAGAATATATATATTTAAGTAAAGCACTTCTGAATATTTATTCTTTGTTCTCAAAAATGCTGAAACTTTTGTGTCTGTGTGTCTGGCCTCTGTAAAGGGCATTGATTGTTACAAAAAACTGTTTAGATTTATCTATTATTGTACATAAACCTATATTGGAAGTAGGTTTAATGTATATAAACCTAAGCAATGTTCCTTCTGACACTCACCCTCAGAATGTGGGTATCTATATCCCAATGATTATATAAACTTATGCTTTCAAATAAAAATACTAATGTAAATTCAAAATATACTATTTTTGCTTGTCTCATTATACTATTTAGCAATAGTTTTCTAGATTCAACATAGTGAACTAACTCTCCTTAACAACTTTTTAAGTAAATAAAAAAATGTCTAATTCAAGGGAACTGAGAGTGTGACAGTAATAAAAATGTATACTCCTCTGAGTCTTAAAAGCACAGCACCACAAGTAACTTACAAGTATAATTTTTGAAACTTTGTGGAAAGGTTCTGCTAGGAAGTAAAAGTATGAAAAGTTGAGATATTGGCTACCCATGAATGCCAATATAAAAACATTGGCACTGTATTTTATAAGCACTTATAAGCATTTTATAAGCACATACAATTTAAATATCAATTAATATATTTTCATCCAACTATTTCTGTATAGTTTTATGCACACAGTATATATTTCAATTTGCTAAGATCATCATATCCAGCAAGTTCCAGGAAAATACATAAATCACATGTCTATGCCTTTGCCTATAAGAACTTGTCCATGTAGTGAGCCTTTATAGAAGCCACCATCAACAAAACCAAAATAAAGAGGCACTAACTATCACTGGTTATATATAATATATCTTAATATTAACTGTCTCAATTCACCTATAAAAAGACACAGACTAACAGAATGAATATAAAAACAAGATCCATCCTTCTGTTGCATCAAGAAACACACCTTAAATTCAAATACAGACATTACAGCAGAGTAAAGGGTTGGGGAAAAGTTGTCCAATAAAATGGACCTAAGAAACAAGCTTATGTAGCTCTCCTAATATCTAACAAATAGACTCCAAACTAAAATTAATCTAAAGATATTAAGATGAACATATCATAATTATTGCAGGAGAAATCCCTCAAGATTAAGTCTCAATTCTGAAAATCTATGCCCCAAATACAAGGGCACCCATGTTACAAGAGAGGGCCTGCTTGTTTGTCCTGGCCCTTCAGCTAGCTTAGCCCTGAAATAACTACACAAAAACTGTAATAATTAAATTACTGCTTGGCCTATTAGCTCTAACATCTTATTGGCTCTTACACCTTTATTTAGCCCATTTCTATTAAGGTATGTATCACCACTTGGCAGTGGTTTACCAGATAAAATTCTAACCTGCTTCTGTCTCAGGCAGAGGATCCATGGCATATCTCTAACTCTGCTTTCTTCCTCACAGAATTCATTTCTGTCTTCTCCGTCTACCTAAGTTCTGCTCTATCAAGAACCCAAAGCAGTTTTTTTTTATTAACCAATGATACCAATATAAAGACACAAGGACCTCCTACACCATACCCACATTTGTTAAAGAAGCATTACTAAAGCTCAAATCCTATTCTATGATATGGGGAGAGTTTAACAACTCACTCTCACCACTGGGTAAGACTACCCAACAGAAACTTGACAGAGAAATAAAAGAACTAACAGAAGTTATGGCTCAAATGGGTTTAACAGACATCTATAGAACATTTCACCCAAATACACACACACACACACACACACACACACACACACACATCTTTTTCTCAGGACCTCATAGAACCTTCTCAAAATCTGACCATATACTTGGTAACAAAACAAACCTCAACAGGCACACAAAAAATATTGGAATAGTCCCCTGTGCCTTTGGACTACTCTGACTTAAAGTTAAAATTCAGCAAAAAGACTAATTGCAGAAAGCCAGAAAATGCATGGAAATTGAACTAGGCTCAACTGAATCAGCCATGTGTCAAAGGAAGAAATTAATAAAGAAATTAAAGTCTTCCTAGAATTCAATGAAAATGAATGCACAACATAACCAAACTTATGGGACACTTTGAAAACAGTGCTAAGAAAGAGAAAATTCATAGCACTACATAAAGAACCTGGAGAAATTCCACACTAGCAACTTAACAGCACATCTGAAAACTAGATTTAAAAAAAAAAACAACCAAACTCATCCAGGAGGAGTAAACACTAGGAAATAATCACACTGAGAGCTAAAATCAATAAAATGGAAACAAAGAAAGCAATGCAAACAATCAATGAGATAAAGAGTTAATTTTTTGAGAAAATCAAGAAGATAGAAGTAGTCTTACCCAAACTAACCAAAATGCAGAGAACATGCAAATTATAAAATGAGAAATGAAAAGCAGGACATAACAACAGACTGAGAAAATTCAGAGGATCAAGTCATACATCAGAAACATGTACTCCAAAACAACTGAAAAATTTAAAGGAAAGAGATAATTTTCTGGTTATGTAAAATACACATACAAAAATTAAATCAAGAACAGATAAATAATTTAAATAAACCTATAACCCCTACAAAAATAGAAGCAGTCATCAATGATCTCCGGACCAAAAAAATCCCAGTACCAGATGGTCTCTACCAGAAATTGCACAGAATTTTACCAGAATTTCAAAGAAGAACTAATACCAATACTCCTTAATTTGTTCCACACAATAGAAACAGAAGGAACCTTGCCAAAGTCTTTTTATAAGGCAACAGTTACCCTGGTAGCCAAACCAAATAAGATGCAACTAAGATAGATAATTGCAATCCAATCTCCCTCATTAACATTGATGCAAAAAATACTCGATAAAATACTGCAAACCAAATTCAAAAACACATTGGAAAAATCATCCAGCATGATAAAGGAGGCTTCATCCCAGAGTTGCAGGGATAGTTCAACATATGAAAATCCACCAACATAATACATCATAAAAACAAACTGAAAAAGAAAAGCCCCATGATCATCTCATTAGATGCAGAAAAAACCTTCGGCAAAATGCAACATCCTTTTATTATAAAGGTCTTGGAGAAATTAGGGATATTAGGAACTTACCTAAGCATAATAAAGAAAATATACTGGAAGCCAGCAGCCAATATCAAACTAAACAACTTGATATTGGCACAAAAACAGACAAGTGGACAAATGGAGTAAAATCAAAGACCCTGATATTGATCCATACACTTATGAACACCTGATTTTGGACAAAGAAGCTAAAATTATGCAATGGGAAAAAGAAAGTATCTTCAACAAATAGTGCTGGCATGACTGGGTATAAACATGTAGCAGAATGCAAACAGATCCATATCTATCCCCATGCATAAAATTCAAGTTCAAATGGATCAAGACCTTAACATAAATCCAGCCACTCTGGACATTATAGAAGAGAAAGTCTTGAACACATGGGCACAGGAAACCATTTTCTAAATAGAACACCAGTAGAACAGACAGTGAAAGTGACAATTAATAAATGGGACCTCCTGAAACTGAGACACATCTATAAGGCAAAGGATACAGTCAACAAGACAAAATGACAACCTACAAAATGGGGAAAAAAATCTTCACCAACCCATATCTGATAGAGGACTGATCTCTGAAATATACAAATAACTCAAGAAACTAGATATTAAAGTATCAGACAATCCAATTTAAAAGGGGGGTACAAATCTAAACAGAGAATTCTCAATAGAGGAATATTAAATTGTGGAAAGGCATGTAAGCAACTGCGCAACACCCTTAACCATCGGGGGAAATGCAAATGCAAATGACTCTGAGATACCATCTTACACCAGTCAGAATCGCTAAAATCAAAACCACCAATGATAGCTTATACTGGAGAGGATGTGGAGTAAGGGGAACATTCTTCCATTGCTGATGGGAGTGCAAACCTGTACAGCCACTTTGGAAATAAATATGGTGGTTTCTCAGAAAACTGGCAATCAGTCTACCTCAAGACCCAGCAATAGCACTCTTCAGTATATGTACAAAGCATGTTAACCTGTTGTGCCCAAGTTTCTGGTCCCCAAAATGAATTCATAGAGCCATATTTCTGATACAAATTACATGAGGGTTTTCAATTCAAACTCAAGTTTGGACTGCACTTCCACCATGCCAACACAGTGGGTTAGGGAAGTGCAGCCCTGAACAGGGGGAAGGGGCAAACTTTTAAAGGGGAGACGCCATAGTCAGGGGAGTTCAAGTCTTGTTATCTTGGGGTTGGGTGAAGAGCACATAGGATAGGGTAATTTCTGAACCCATTTGTCAGTATTGGGATACAAAAAACTAACGAAGAGCCATAAATTACTGACAAGGTATCTTCCAGGACAGGATGCCTCCCAAGAACATCTAGACCTCATTAGATTTAATGGCTCTGCTTCCTGTCTTCTTAGTTGGCCACTTTTAGGGTATTTGTTTAAATTTCTGCTATCATAGCACATTTCTGGAACTGAGATCTGCTCTCCCCTACCTCATTATATGGATTAAAATGAAGCCCCTTCTTTAAAATGGAGTTTGCAAAATCAGGTCCTTGCAGACCCATACCACAAGGACATTTGCTCATGTATTTTCATAGCAGTATTTTTTGTGATAGTCAGAACCTTGAACCAACTTAGATGTCCCTAAACTGATGAATGGATAAAGAAAATGTGGTACGTTTACAAAATGAAGTACTTACTATTCGGGGGTTAAAAAATTGACATCTTGAAATTTGCTGGCCAATGGATGGAACTAGAAAATCCATCCTGAGTGAAGACTCCCAGACACAGAAATAAAAACATGGTATGCACTCACTCAGAAGTGGATATTAGAAAAAACAAATAATACAATCTACAATTACAGAGAATATAGGAAACAAGGAGAACCCTAAAAGAGACACTCATGGATTCCCCCGGAAGGGGAAGTAGACAAGATCTCTTTAGTAAAGTGGAAAGGTTGGGGGATGGAAGAGGGTGGTAGGGGGATGGGGAGTGGAGAAGTGGAGCTGGGAGGAGAAAATGAGGGACCTGGATGTTCAAGTTGTGTGAAGAACAGAGATGACAGAAAGGAAAGATATATCTTGAAAGAGGGAGCCATTATGGGATTAGCGAGAAACCAGCCAATAGAGAAATTCCCAGGAATCCACAAGATTGACCCCATCCAAGAATCTAAACAATATTGGAGGGGTACCTAAAATGACCTTCCCTTGTAATCAGATTGATGAAAATCTTGTTATCATAGAATCTTCATCCAGTAACTGATGGAGAGAGATCCAGCCATAGAGAGGGAGGAGAGATATAAGCAAAGGGGCCGAGACTATGATGGGGAAAGGCACAAAAAAAAAAGTGACTCAAGTTAGCAGAAGCTCACTGATTCTGAACTGACAGTTGTGGAACCTGTATAAGACTGAACTAGACCCTCTGAATGTGTCAGTTTTGTGACATGGGCAATTTGTGGTGCTGCTAGCAGTGTAACCAATACTTATCCCTAGAGCCGATTCTTAGTGGAGGGATACCTTGTTCAGTGTAGATACAGGGGGGAGGGCCTTGGTCCTGTCCCAAGTGATGTGACAGACATTGTTGATTTCCCATGGAAGGCTTCACCCTCTTTGAGGTGAAGGTGGGGTGAGGAGAAGATGCGGGAGCTGAGCAGAAAGAGAAGGAAGTGAGATTGGTATGGATAATAAGACTTTTAAAAATATAATTAAGAAGATCTTAACAAATATAATGGCCTATATTTTTAACGTGGGAAAAATAAATTCTGTAGCACTTGTGTAAAAAAATTGATCGCTATGTGAATGTTTGATATTTAGATATAAGTTAAGAATGAATAAAATTAAAAATTAAGAAATAAAGGGCAGTTTGCTACATAAACTGTGGATCAGTCATATGATGCATTATTCAAAGTAATGTAAGATTGTTAATATTTGAAGCAATTGCACATGTCTTCATTAAATTTTCATTGAAATCTATGTAACATTTATCTATGTAACATTTATGTTTTATAAATGCCACAAAAGGTCTTGTTTCCATTTCATTTTTGCTTAAATTTTCTACATCCAACAATTTTCTCCATTAACACTAGCTAGAAATAGTTTTACATCTAAATATAACAAACCATTCCATCTGATTGATATTGTACTATATGACAAATTAATTCTAAATTAAGTGATGGAGAAAGCACATTCCATGTTAATATACAAATAATATTATAAATAGATTCCCAAGGTATGAACAATGAAATCTCTTCCTGCAACCCATGTTTAAAATCCAAGCCTAATATATTGTGGTATGGTTATCAAGTAAAGATTGCACTCTTGTGCGAGTTCAAATTATGAAGGTAGTTAATTTTATTCTTGCCTTCCCAACACAGCTTTTTGTCATTGTGTTGTCTCCACCGAGCAAGGCTGACTCATACTCCAGGATATTGTGGTATGTGTATTCGACTTCACTCAGACCCCACATTTATGTCTTGGTCAGGCATATTTATATTATTTATTTTTGAAAAATGCTTTTTTTCTTTTAGAATATAGAATATACTTTTATGTATATATTTTGGTAAGATTTACATACTATAAAGTTTGTGGTTTTTTATTTATAACCACTTTAGATTTATATAAATATATTAAGATATTTGTGAAGGTTCTGCATATCATTTTTCTTCTTAGTATCTTACTTTCCAATGAGACATTGACCACAATTAACAAGCAACACTGGCAGATAGTTATTAGTGCTTTTCCACAGTTTACCAGCATTTCTTTAAGGTTTTCTTAATTCATCTTCTTCAAGTTTTGTCTTACTCAATTGATACTGTAAGTTGCAACCCCTCTGCATTGTCCACTGTCTTCAGGGCTTCTTTGATTTAGAAAACTTTACTAATTTTGAAGAAGAAAGAATTCTGTAGCACACATCCCTGGTGAAAGATGTCTAATCATTTCCTCATGATTAGAACACATCTATAGATTTCACATAGAAAAGCCTCAGTAGACAGAGACAAGATCTCCTGAGTAAATTGGGACCATGGGGACTTTGGGAGAGGGCTGAAGGGAGAGGGGGAGGCAGGGAGGAGAGCAGAGAAAAATGTTGAGCTCAATAAAAATCAATAAAACAGCCGGGTGGTGGTGGCGTACGCCTTTAATCCCAGCACTAGGGAGGCAGAGGCAGGCGGATCTCTGTGCATTCGAGGCCAGCCTGATCTACAAGAGCTAGTTCCAGGACAGGAACCAAAAGCTACAGAGAAACCCTGTCTCGAAAATTCAAAAAAAAAATCAATAAAACAAAAGAAAAGTCACAGAGACAAGCGAAGAATTTCTTCTCTCAGTGTATCTTGAGCATACATTGCCTACCTGAAAATAAATGTCACTGTTGACCTGTATTATCTGGAAGTTATAATGTTGGGCACATTTTACAATTATAGTTGTGTGTGTTGTGTTTACATGAACATGAACATGTGTATGTGCATGTGTATAAATATAAGCAATTCCAAAGTCCACGGAATATTATAGAATCCAGAGGACCATTCTTAAATGTCATTTTTTTCCTGCCATATTGTGGCAGTAACTGAACTGCTTGACATGGCTTCTGGGAATAAGCCTCTGAAAAGAACAGCAATTGCCCTTCACTGCCAAGTCATCCCTCCAGTGACATTATTTTACTATTGATTGCATTATTTTGATTTCTATCATTTTGCCCTTCATTAGATTATGCAAGCATTTTATGATTGAATTTTTATGTCCTGTTTTATATTTTATTTTTTTTATTTATTTATTTTTTATTCATTTATTAAAGATTTCTGTCTCTTCCCCACCTCCGCCTCCCATTTCCCCCCACCCCCAATCAAGACCCCCTCCTTCAACAGCCCAAAGAGCAATCAGGGTTCCCTGCCCTGTGGGGAGTCCAAGGACCTCCCACCTCCATCCAGGTCTAGTAAGGTGAACATCCAAACTGCCTAGGCTCCCCCAAAGCCAGAACGTGCAGTAGGATCAAAAACCCATTCCCATTGTTCTTAAGTTCTCAGTAGTCCTCATTGTCCACTATGTTCAGCGAGTCCGGTTTTATCCCTTGCTTTTTCAGACCCAGGCCAGCTGGCCTCGGTGAGTTCCCGATAGAACATCCCCATTGTCTCAGTGTGTGGGTGCACCCCTCATGGTACTGAGTTCCTTGCACGTGCTCTCTCTCCTTCTGCTCCTGATTTGGACCTTGAGATTTCAGTCCGGTGCTCCAATGTGGGTCTTTGTCTCTGTCTCCTTTCATCGCCTGATGAAGGTTAATATTCAGGAGGATGACTATATGTTTTTCTTTGGATTCTCCTTCTTATTTAGCTTCTCTAAGATCACGAATTATAGGCTCAATGCCCTTTATTTAATAAAAAGAAAGAAAAACACTCAAGTGAAGAGACTGAATACAGATAATTTTCATTGTTATTTAAGAAAATAAAATAATCAAGCTAATATATACGCAGGACCAGGAGGATTGCTGAGTTAGTGGGCAGTCATGACTATAGTGAATACCACAGAACTTGGAACTGCATAACAAGACACACACACAGACATGCACATGCACACACACACAAACACACATGCACACACACACACACAAACACACACACACACACTGGGTCTTACAGAAGGAACCTTGTTCTTTCCGGTGCAGAATGCTCTAATTGCTTCTTCATGGTTGCTTTTCTTCTCTTTCCTAAGATATATAGCTCTTTACTTTTTCTTTTCCACAACAGATGTGCATCTCCAGCTGCGATGTATAGGTGATGGTATTTGATGTTCCTTTTCCAGGGGCTCGAGGTTTTGTTCCCTGAACAAAAGGAAAGAGAGAACGATCTCCGAGGCTTTTATTTGTTCTTTTCTGTAGGTGGTGTTACTCCTTAGCCCAAATCTGCAGCAGGAAGACAGTGGCTGCCCTTAGACAGTGGTGATCAATCCTGATGCCACATTTACTCCTCAGCAATGTTCATTTAATTTATACTGTGGTTTAGATGTTATGTTTCATTTCATTTGTCTTCTTTCTTCTGTATTTATTTATGCTTATACATACAAATATATCATTGCCAGGTGGTCGTCATGCACGTCTTTAATCCCAACACTCAGAAGACAGAGGTAGGTGGATCTCTGTGAGTCTGAGGCCAGTCTGGTCTATAGAGCTAGTTCCAAGACACAAAGGCTGTTACACGAGAAACCCTATCTCAAAAAGCCACAAAAAAAGAGAATATATCATCATTAAGGAGGTTTATTTGATTTATGTTTATATATACACACTTGTACACAGTTGGTAATTTGCTGTTAGTTTTTTTTTCTCCTTGGGGTCCACCACCCAATTCCCAAATAAATATATGGAGACTTATTCTTATCTATGAATGCCCAGCCATAATTTGGCTTGTTTCTAACTAGTTTTTCTAACTTAAATTATTGTTTTTCTTTTTGTACATTTGCCTCTGTACTTTTACATTTCACCTTTTTTTACTCTTACCCTGTGGCTGACTGTTTGGCTGTGTGGCTGTGTGTCTATATGGCTGACTGTTTGGCTGTGTGGCTGTGTGTCTATGTGGCTGTGCGGTTGGCTGTGTGGCTGTGTGTCTATGTGGCTGACTGTTTGGCTGTGTGGCTGTGTGTCTATATGGCTGTGCGGTTGGCTGTGTGGCTGTGTGTCTATGGGGCTGTGTGGTTGGCTGTGTGGCCATGTAGCTGGCCCCAAACATCCTCATCTCCTGCTACTTTTCTTGCTCCTCCCTCCTGCTGCAGAGATTTCTCCTCCTGTTTATTCTATCTGTCTGGCAGCCCTGCCTATTTCTCTCTCCTGCCTAACTATCAACTGTTCAGCTCTTTATTAGACCAAGCAGATATTTTAAACAGGCACAGTAACACAGCTTTACAGATTTAAACAAACACAACATAAAAGAATGCAACACATCTTTGCATCATTAAACAAATATTCCACAGCATAAGCAGATGTAACATATCTTAAACATTAGTTCCACAACAGGAATTAACACTCAAAAGAAAACGACTCCGTATCAAACTTGTGTAACTTTTAAAAAGGAGGGAAAGAAGAGGGATTCTGTGAAAAGAAAAAAAAACAGTTTCTCAGGACCCTGAGAAGCAGAGATATAGCAGAGAAGGAGCCCACCCTCTGTTGTTCTTGTGTACTGTCTTCTCAGGACCCCTGAGAAGCAGAGATATAGCAGAGAAGGAGCCCACCCTCTGTTGTTCTTGTGCACTGTCTTCCCATGCTCTTCCTTGGCTCAGTTCCGCACTTCATCCTGAAGAGACATCAAACAGATCTACCGATCTGGGCACAGAAGTTCAACATCTTTAAAGAGGGCTCAAGATCATTGTCTTCTCCATTTCAGGTTTTTATTCTCTATTCTTTCTGAGTATCAAAACATCATGAAGTTTCTGGGCCATATTTTTTAATCTTTAAAAATAACTTTTTCCTTAAGTGAGTCGAAAACATTCTCCTTGTAAATAGTTCTCCATCCCAGTTTCCCTTCTGAGTCCTTGTTAAGTGTTTTATTAAATGGTCCTGAGGCCATGACTCTTAAGCAAAATCTCTAGTAACTTTCCCTCACCAGCTTAGTATAACTAATGCTGTCATCCTTGTTCAGGTGATACATAACAGAGTCACGTTAGTGAGACTTCATGCATGTAGCTTCTGATATTTCTAAAAGACACATTATCATGGCCAACTACCTGTTCTTCTGGTTCTTACAAGCCTTTCAGCCTCACTGTAATGATCTCTGCGTTTAGACCTCTGAGGTCAGTTTTAGCAAGCGTTGTGGTGTGGGTGTGTCAGTTGGAACTGTTCTCCATACTGCAGCACTAGCAACTAAGAAACTGACAACTAAGAAATAGACTCCCCCAGGAAAGCATACTAGCTGGTTATTCAATACCAAATTATCAGTGCTGGTGTGTGTGTGTGTGTGTAGCAATATATAAAATGGGCAGGTTGCATTCATGTATTTAATCACACACTCACATGCACGTTAGCGCGTGTGCGTGCATACACACACACACACACACATACACACACCAGTTAAAGACCATAGATTTGCAAAAAAAAAAAAAGCAAAGGTAGAGTGCATTCATGGGAGTGTTTGGTGGGAGAAAAGTGAAGGAGAAAATGATATTATATTATAATCTCATTTATTTATAACTTGAAATAGTTTATAGGACTGTTCAGCTGTTTTTGGTAGTGATGACTCCCCATCTGCCTTTTTAAATGTGGAAAGACTCTGTACCAGTTGCTCTTCTGCTATTGTGCTAAAACACTAAGGCCAGAAGTAACCTATGGAAGAAAGGACTTATTTTGGCTTGTGGTCACACAGGGAGAATCCATCATGGTCAGAGAGATATGACAGCACGTAAAAGCAGAACTTCCTCTTCTGGGTCCTTACATCTGGTTGCCACAGAAAGTGCCTCCCACAGACCCCTTCAATCATTACAGACAATTGTAAATGAGTAAAAAACAGGAGACTTATTTTGCATGAAATAGTGGTAGTAATATAAAAATCAGATCGATTCAATAATTTTCATTCCTGAATTAAAAATGTCCATTCCTTCCAAAGACTTATGAACCCTGCTGGGGCAAGTTCACTGCTATCTGTATTATTGAACTAGATATGTTAGGTTTTGCTGATGCTTGCATGTTGACCTTAAAATTCTAAAACTCAATTAGTTTAAGAACATTTCCCTCTCCAGTTTTTTCCTCAAACAATTTGTTTGCCTTAAAATCCAGGCTACTTACTAGGTAATTACTTCAAAAACAAACATATACCTGAATTTTGCAAGGCAAATTAATACCTTATTTCCAAAAGAGCCGGCAAACAGGAATTCATTGGAGAGGCATACTTTATTTGTTAAATATTGCCTAACAATTTGATTTCTATGCTGATTCACAGATTGCAATAGGAGGCATTGGGTTAGTCATGATTCCTATACTGTGAAGAAGAAAGCACCTGAAAGAATTCATTTAGAAAGAATAAACGTTCCATAATGTCTTTTTTTAAATTTTTAATTAGAATCTCAAGTAACAAGTTTCCTCATGAATTTCATGCGCAATAAGTTTTGGCCTGTCTTTCCCTGATTTGCTCCTCTATTCATCCTCCTGTTACCTCTCCTCACCTCTCTGCCCCAGTATCCAGCATGGCCTTATTTCTCCACTTTTCATCTTCTATGTTCTATTGCTGTCCCTATACACTCCATGAAACCTCTATTTCTCTCTCAGGGTTCCTGTCTGTTTGCTTGACTTCTACTGATACTCACCCATATAAGTGTACATACATACAAACACATATCCATACATTCATGTATATCCTACACACCTATGTATACATACATACACAGATATACATGTATATACATACATATATACACAGTTATATACATACACACATACAGATATATCTACACACTCACACATATACACACACACGTGCATTATAAACTAGTCCCAGGATCCACATATGAGAGAGATAGTGGGATCTGGAGGAAGATGAGAGAGAGTTGGGGAGAGAGAGAGAGAGAGAGAGGAAGATGGAATAAATAATTTGTTTTTCTGATTAGCTTACGGTCTGTGTTTGTGCACTTTTTGTTTGTTTTCTTGTTTTTTGTTGTTTTTGTTTTGCAAATATGCCTGTGTACTCTGAAACATGAAAGGTCATGACTGAGGAAATGAGGAAACAGCCTATCAGAGAGGCCGGGAAACTGGGAAATAAAAGAAAGGACCCGGAGCCCCTATATTGCTTTCAGTGACGTGTGTTCAATGAGCAAAGTCACTTCCATTAGCTGCCACCACTGAAAAGTTTGGCCATCTCCTAGCTGTAGCACCATTTGAGAGCAAAACCTTCATGGGAAAAAGCGCACGTCCGCCGCAGTGGTCTCCTCTTTCTCAGGACCGAGCCTCTTGATCCTACCGTGTTGCCAAAATGTCGCTTTCTAACAAGCTGACTTTGGACAAACTGGACGTGAAGGGAAAGCGGGTCGTGATGAGGGTGGACTTCAATGTTCCTATGAAGAACAACCAGATAACAAATAACCAAAGGATCAAGGCTTCTGTCCCAACCATCAAATTCTGCTTGGACAACGGAGCCAAGTCAGTTGTCCTTATGAGCCACTTGGGCCGACCTGATGGTGTTCCCATGTCTGACAAGTACTCCTTAGAGCCAGTTGCGGCAGAACTCAAGTCTCTGCTGGGCAAGGATGTTCTCTTCTTAAAGGATTGTGTGGGCCCAGAAGTCGAGAATGCCTGTGCCAACCCAGCAGCTGGCACTGTCATCCTGCTGGAGAACCTCCGCTTTCATGTGGAGGAAGAAGGGAAGGGAAAGGATGCTTCTGGGAAGAAGATTAAAGCTGAACCAGCCAAAATTGATGCTTTCCGAGCCTCACTGTCCGAACTTGGGGATGTCTATGTCAATGATGCTTTTGGTACTGCACACCGAGCCCACAGCTCCATGGTGGGTGTAAATCTGTCACAGAAGGCTGGTGGATTTTTGATGAAGAAGGAGCTGAACTACTTTTGCCAAAGCTCTGGAGAGTCCTGAACGACCTTTCCTGGCAATATTGGGAGGAGCTAAAGTTGCAGACAAGATCCAGCTGATCAATAATATGTTGGATAAAGTCAATGAGATGATCATTGGTGGTGGAATGGCTTTTACCTTCCTTAAGGTGCTCAACAACATGGAGATTGGAACTTCTCTGTATGATGAAGAAGGAGCTAAGATTGTCAAAGATCTCATGGCTAAAGCTGAGAAAAATGGTGTGAAGATTACCTTGCCTGTTGACTTTGTCACTGCTGACAAATTTGATGAGAATGCCAAGACTGGCCAAGCTACTGTGGCCTCTGGTATACCTGCTGGCTGGATGGGCCTGGACTGTGGTCCTGAGAGCAGCAAGAAATATGCTGAGGCTGTGGCTCAAGCCAAGCAGATTGTTTGGAATGGACCTGTTGGGGTCTTTGAATGGGAAGCTTTTGCCAGGGGAACCAAGTCCCTCATGGATGAGGTGGTAAAAGCCACTTCTAGGGGTTGCATCACTATCATAGGCTGTGGAGACACTGCCACTTGCTGTGCCAAATGGAATACAGAGGATAAAGTCAGCCATGTGAGCACTGGGGGTGGTGCCAGTCTAGAGCTCCTGGAAGGTAAAGTCCTTCCTGGGGTGGATGCTCTCAGCAATGTTTAGTATTTTCCTGCCTTTTGGTTCCTGTGCACAACCCCTAAGTCAACTTAGTGTGTTTTCCGCATCTCCATTTGGTGTTAGTGCAAGATTCAGCTAGTGACCGAGATGCAGCACCAGGAACCCTTAAACAGTTGCACAGCATCTCAGCTCGTCCTTCCTTCATCGGGATTTGTCTACATTCTTCAAGATCCCATTTAAATTCCATAGTGACTAAAGCCATTGTGCATTCTAGAGTGCATCTATTTATATTCTGCCTGTAGAAGAAAGTGAGCTATGAAAGCTTAGTCCTCTTTGAGTAGCCCCTGGTTGGCTTTGTCACTGTTCATAACTCAGCATGGAAATAAGATGAAATTCCAGCTGTAGATTTGGAGAAGTTGATGATCTATTAATAAAGATGTCCGCTGGAAAAAAAAAAACCTTCATGGGATACTGTGTGGTATTAAAGATCTAATCCATAACAAAGCTACATTTGGTCAGATTCTACATAGCATATTATTCTGTACTATTTGGATAGTAGATTCGACAACTCTGTCACGTGAGAGATTTGAAAGAGAACTGGTGGAAAATCTAATTATTTTCTTTCAGAAATATTTGGGCAAAAAGCTTAACCTCCCAAACTCTATTTTGTATCTCATTTGGGAAACAGGGTAGAGCACAACAAATATTTCTCCAGTATTTGCTGAACACACACTGATATTGCTGTGGTGTGCTAACAAATGTGCTGTAGCTTTCATGTAGAAAAAGCTGTTTCTGGCTCTGATATTCTTGCGTTTTTCTATTATGCAGATTGACTGTTTTGATAGGCCACAGTGATTGATGCTGGCTGTGTCTCACAAGGTGGAAATGAATTTTATTGTCTGAGAATTGGCAGAGCAATGGATACTAAAATACCTGTCAGTGGCTTTGTTGGTGTCCCCATAGTTCTAAATCCAATACGACTTCGAAGTCTTTAATGATTTTCTGATGGTCATTGAATAAAAATTCTAACAAAATTAAATTAGGAGAAAGACAAAGATAAAAAGTATTAGAAAAAAGTATAATAGAGTCCATGATATTATTTCAGATACATATTGATTTTAGCGCCTTGCACTTGAGGGTAATGAAACATTTCTTCTATACGCTAGATCAAAGGGTTCTGTAAATCAACAATAAGCAGGAAAACATGAATGATTCCTCACATTAACAGAGGGTAACGAGTGTGGAGGTGAGTAGTTTGAAGTCCTGACAGAGGGGTAACGAGTGTGGAGGTGAGTAGTTTGAAGTCCTGACAGAGGGGTAACGAGTGTGGAGGTGAGTAGTTTGAAGTCCTGACAGCTACGTGTGGAATAGTAGCTGGAGCAGAAACTTTACATTCAGACTGCCTGGGGGATCCTAAGTCCTACTGGATATATATTTCAAAATTATTTTTGTCTGTCCATCAACTCTATGTTTAGGATGGTGGTAAGTTTTTATAAAATGTTGAGAGATGAGATAAGTTCATGTAGTGAAGCATTTTTTATTTAGTTACTGTGAGTCATGGAAAGTGTACATTCCGAGAGTTTTATACTCAACATCACTAAGTAGGACCAGGTGAAGTGCCTGGCACTGGCAACATCAACACTGGGAGGGACAGGCAGCAAGATCATGAGCTTAACATTACATGCCGGATTTGACGCTAGCCTAAGACGCAAGCTAACCTTGTCTCAAAGAAACAGCACAATACAAAAATAAAAATAACCACCATCTACCAGGAAAAATACTATGTTTTCTGGTATTCTGAATTTAATTCTTTGTTAGAACAATCTGAGGTCATTGTTGTTTGAAAGAAACAGCAAAAAAAGTCTAATAGTTAATAGCAAAATTATTAAGGTTAAATGAAAATATTTATTCTTGATATCTTACATGTCACCATGAGAATATACATACAATTGCTTACATAGTTAACATATTCTTAGAGTCTCCACTCTCATCTAATTCAACTGTCACCACTGAAAAGACTACACTCAGCTACAAAATAAATGTTTTCAAATGCATAGAAGAATATATAGTATGGTATGTTTTTATGCTGTTCTGAAACTGGTCAAAAAGATGGAATATTTATGTTAGTGTATCTTCTTATAGTAAGCTTTAAGGATAGAACAGATGGTGACGTAATCTCTAGAAAAAGAGAAATGGAAGGTTTAAAGGCATGCTGCAAAGATGAGATGAGTGACCCCTAGCTTAGTAGAGAGATAAGATATGCAGAAGAATAGCTTTAATGTTCACAGCCTATATTTTCCAGGCAGAGATGACCAATGTTTGCTTCTCAGTGTCTTCAGTTAGTGAAATTCAAATTATGTATGACATTAATCCACTTCTGTAATTAGCGATTGCCTAGAAAATGGAGTGTCCATAATAGACAAAGAGTAGCTTTTCATAAATGCCAATCAGGCACACTAATGAATCCTTCTGAATACAAGAAGAAAACTCTGTGTATGATGAAGGAAATAGGAAAATCTTAGAGACTCCAAAATATTCTAAAACCGTCTCAGAATCACTCAGATAAAACTGAAAAGAATGCACTAATCCAGATAGATTTATAGCGATCCTACAGCTCCTGTTCCCATCACCCTTCACAGATACATAAAGGAGATATGACCAAGCACTGTGATTATTTTCCTTTATTTCCCTCTGTACTTCCTACTTTTGTCTAAAATTTTTTAAAAAGCTTATTATAAAACTTCTTGCACTCTACTAGCAATGCATAAAATTCCAGTGGCTATGTTCCATGTCTTCTGTAATGTATTGTATTACTATTCATATCACTGGAGTTTATCTGAGTAGATAAATTTCAGGCATAAGCTATCTATGAATTCCTGGTATATAAGTAACTAAGGATAGCTATGAATACAACCCACCAAAAAAGTATAAGCTTGCTTAAAGCATTATGAAAATATTCTTGTTTGTGTGATATTTCTGTAGTTGATTGTGCAGCTCCAGAGTTTAGACTTTGTGGATAAAAACACTGTGTTCAAATTTGTACAAGCTTGAAAGTATTTGAAACATAAAGATAGATTCTGTGTCTTGTTCTGACATATCTTTTTCCTGCAACATATCATTAAATCCAGTACTACACATACCAGCTTACAAGGAAATAATCCTACTGTAGAATTTTCTCATCAACATTTCTTGACCTCCTAATGAGAAACAGACACTCAGTTCTAAGGCACTGGCAATAGAATGCCTTTTTATCTGTAATTCGTCTTTCTGTACTTCCAGCTATCTTCAGTCGATCACTAACTGCTATAAGAAAACCTCAGAAATGAACAATTCATAAATTTTAAATTGTGTGTCATCTGACTGGCAATAATAAAATCTTGTTCCATCGCCTTTGAAGGGCATTAGTTATCCTAGCTCATTGACGTTATAAGAAAGGCCCACACATTAATACTATAATATCCTGCAATAGCCACATCTTCTATCACACTGGTCATGTTGCTGTCTCTGTGCTTGTGTTCAAGTAACATTTGTAGTTTAATCTCATCACACAGGTATGCATTACATCATTTCACATCATTAAAAGAGAAAGATTATCACCACAAAATATGTTATGTTGACAGACTCCATCCAAATGACTTTTATTGCATTATATTGTAATAATGATTCTATTTCATAGTTAATGATGTTCATGTCAATCTATGACTATTTCAAAAATCAAAGGTTATTCTGGAGTGTGTTAAGACATAGTATATCTAATATTTATACTAGTCAGAGTGTAAGACATTGGCTGGAACTGTTGGGCAGCACAGCGGTAATCATTTCCAAAGCCTTCCCTTGCCCAAACTCTAAAGAATGCCTTTTGCATAAAAGATCTCTCTGTTCTTTCCACGGAGCCTGAAGAATCCTGAAATTATGCTTTTAGTGATTTTAAAAGCTATTGCTAAAAGTTATAAACCCACATGCCAAGGTGAAAGGCTACTTAAGCCTTCTACTGTGCCAATTAAGTTAATGATGCAAGGATAACCTACCTCCTAGAAAACATGGTTAAAATCTGTTAGAATTAGATCTTTTTAGCGATGTGAAGATTTTAACAAGCTACTGTCATTTTGCCTCAGGTTTGCTTTTCTTTCTGTATTCATTTTTTATTTTAACCATAACAGTTTTTTTTTCAATCATTTGTTTTAGTGCTGAAACAATGCATGTGGATTTCCGACTGTTTCACGAGGGAAAAGTCTCAATTAAATAGGTGTTCTGTATTCTTTTATGAGAAATTCACACTGCACAGAATGATTTTTATTAGGATGAAATCACAGAAGCAGTTGGATTCGTTTCCGAATGGAGGAGAGCAATGTTGATTTCAGGAATGTGGTATGTAATGTTAATAACGACCATAAATTGGTGTTGTTATAATACATATTACATTGCACCTTTTGTCTTGCACAGTTGTGTAGATTTCAAATTCCTAAACTTGCATCATAGAAGAAAATGAACATTCAAAGCTATTTTTTGTAACGAGTTTTCTGTTTTGTAGCTTACAGATAAGAGCTCTCATCAGTTTTAGAAAGAAAAAAGTCTGACAACAGTATCCAGCTGATCAAAGAGTTTGTGAGTTATTAAAAGAAGGGAAATCTACAGAGTTGCCATTCTTTGTTATCATTTCCTTTTTCTGTTTGCAGCTTACACAATTTTCATGCTTTCAAATTGTGACAACAGTTTAACATTTTAAATATATTTCTGATACGATGGAGGGAGTATTGGGAACATTTGCATTTCCCTGTTCTTTGGTGATTTTCTCTGTTTTCTATCCCTGTAAAGGAAGTACCATCCTGCCTTTGCCTGCACAGTTATTCACCATCTTCAGAAACTGAAGTCACCCAGATCTGAATAGTTTACCCCACAGAGTTAAAAAGCTTTGCTTAGATCTTTTCCACATTGCATTTCTGTAAGAATCAGAAAATTTCAAGTTTGCAACACGATGGAAATAAAATCCCTTTTCCATGGGTAAACAATGTATTACATAATATTGGAGAAATATAGGAAATAAGTCATCTTTCCTATGTATTTTTTTCTTGCTCTTTCTCACACTCTCTTAGTTTTCTATTGAGACAGATCTAATTATTTTTACCAACGTTGCGAGCCTCCTGTCTCTGGTTTCCTCTGGTAACTTGAGAATCACGTCCATATCACATGAAAATGTAACTTTATATAGCAACTTTCAGTTTGGTTCTGTGGCACAATTAATCGTTTCATTTTCTATTCATTTGAATGCACTATACTTATGAAAGATCCTAGTGTCCAGAAAAGGTAAAGATTGGTAGTGGAGCACAAGTCTGTGATATAGTGTTTATTTAGCATGATTTGAGCTTTGTGGTTCAGACGCCATCAACATAAATCAGCAACAACAAAATCATTAACAAAGAGCAACTTCCCCCATGGCCCTGTACTGGCTCAGTAACTCCTGGGCAAAATTAATCTAATTGAGCCTGCTGTAAGTAAATTTGAACCACGCAACAGACCATCTTTCCATCACTGAAGAAATGGGTTCAAGTTGCTTAAATACTTAACTCCCCATAATCTGTGTAATTTGCCAGTCTGTTTCAACTAGAAGTATCCTTTGTACTCATCCTGTGATTGGATTTTAAACATACCATGTGCCTTAATCCCCATCATTTTCACACACGCTCCTCTGTGATGCAAGCTTTTTCCTGCTCTGCTTGAATATAATTACATCTTACTATTAGTACTTTAATGTGACTTTTGCTTCCCGCAAATCAATATATGTCTTATCTAATGGAAATTACTTCCCTTGTACCTCATCTCACCCTCACTCAGTTATCAATCTTCTGAGTGGTGAAAACTGCATTGATAATAGGAGTCAGTGCAAAAGGAACATATTGGACCCTTTCATTAAGCAGGGAAAACTACTCCCGCAGGAATTAGATAATGAGTAGTTTGGGGTTCTCTACTGTTACTCATTTACTTCACCTTTCTTCTCTGCTTCCCTGCAGATATTTTCTATAGTGATAGCTTATAGGTTACTAGTCTCAGGGCAGTGCTTCTTTTAACATTAATCACAGTGAATTTTTCATCTCAAATATTTTAGATTTTATGCCTCAGAGTTTGGTTGTTTGATTTTTTTAAAATATCCCTCTTATATTTTTTTTAATTTGTGAAGTTCATGCAGTCTTAGAATTGAATTCAGTTTCTCTCTTGTATTCTTAGGGCCACAGCCTAAGAAGTAGCATAATATTTTCCTGCTAGATACACAATAAATCCTTCACACATCAATGTGTAGAGATAGCCAGGGAAACAGGTTTTGGGATTTTCCTCAGGTATTACTTAAGCTCAGAATCCAGAAAAGTTGTTACCTTCATTTCTTCCCATGTTTTTCAGTCTTCAGACATAATCACTATTAATTAGTTAAGCACCTTGTGTGTAGTAGTTTTCCAAGCTGAAATAAGACAGAAGCAATAATGATAAAAGAGTCAGGTGAAAGAAATCTTTTGTAGAGTATGCCATTATAGGATTCTACGGTAAGAATTTAAGACAGTAATATATATTATAAATAATACAGATGACAGGGTGGCAAAGAATGACAGAGAGTAGCAATGATGACACTATGACCAGTGTGAGGTTATTATTTTGTTCTTTCTAATATAATATCCAAATTGTTTGCATTATAAGTGGATATTTTCTAGATTCCATAAAATATCCCACTATTATCCTCAAAGAAAGTTCAGTTTGTTTAAAGAAGATCACTAATATTTTTGTTGTTGTTTGTTTTGTCTTTTTACTTCTGTCTTTAAAGCAGTAGCAAATAATAGGTCTAATTTTTGGAAGATATACTACACACTAAATATTTTATTTAAAAACCATTCACACACACTCATTTTGTGTTCATCATATGGCTTATTTGAAAACTGATGGAGGTGGGTATTGTATCTTATCTGTTGCTTTCATTGGTTAACTAATAAAGAAACTGCCTAGGCTCTCATAGGACAGAAAATTAGGTAGGTAGAGTAGACAGAACAGGATTCTGGGAGAAGAAAGCTGAATCAGTGAGTCACCATGATGTTCCCATGCCAGACAGACGCAGGCTAGAATCTCCCCCGGTAAGCACGCCTTAGGGTGCTACACACTTTATAAGAAATGGGCTAGTCCAGGTGCGAGAGTTAGCCAAGAAGAGGCTAGATATGATGGGCCAGGCAGTGTTTAAAAGAATACAGTTTCCGTGTAATTATTTCTGGTAAAGCTAGCCACGCGGGCGGCTGGGTGCTGGGAACGGAGCCCGGCCGCTCCATACTACAGAAAACTAAATATTTAAGTTGACCAAAATAATATTAAGATAGCTAGTGTTAATACCAGAAATGAAATTCTCTTTTAAAAACTAATTTCAACCAGTCTATCTCATGTGACTTAAGTAATTGAGAAGGTGCCTTCCATATTTTGCACATGTTATATACTATAAAGTAATCGGTTCTCTGTGAGTTTCCACAGTGCCCATTTTTCCTATTTTAATGTGTAATCAAGAGGTCAAACGTGGAAGAATAACTTCATCAATATATCTTTCAATTTTGATATTTCTGCATGATTTCCTTTTAGAATGCACGATAACCTTTGGAGATCTAGTGTTTGTTTTCCACGCACTGATTTCTTGACTGACATTACCCGAATCACAGAACCACCTGCTTGAGTTTCCTCATCTGAAAACCAGAGATAAGAATTTCCTGCTGCTACCATTAGGATCAAAGAGTGAATAGTTCTAAGCTTTGATAACAAAGGAATCATCTGTGGCACGGAAACATCACAAAGTCAAAGCTTAGTAGATCAGGCCTGCAGAGCAATGCCCTCTGTTGTCAAAACAATCTATCCCCAAAGCTGCAACTGTTTCTCAAAGACAATTCTTTTCAGATGTCAGACTGAAGTCATCATTCCTGTTCTGTTGCTGTGAAACTTGCTCGCATTGTCTTAAACTTTAAAATCAGGAATAGAAACAGGAAGATAAATAAGATCTGTGGTGCCTGTTAGAAAAATAATTGTGCATGTGTTTCCCTAAGACCTACCTCTGTCCCAACAATCAGTATCTATGCCATTCAGCTGGGCAACTGATAGAGTCTTTAACATTCACCGACATTTTAATGTTTGTGAAATGTACGGTCAACTTGCATGGTTCCTCGTCTTATGGTATTAGGCTTAAGCATTGGTAATGATGGCAACATGGAACAGAAACAAATTCAGTAATACATGCTGAGGCTCTTGTATACAAGATAACTGACAGAGGGATTATTAGATACACACTGCTACTAGACGTGCAATGACAAACCCTATTTGCGTCCTCCCATCCCATTGACGGCACTGCTTGTACTGTCCTGTCTATCCCCCTCTTTATTATTGTAGCTCTTTTAGTGTGTCTGTAATTACACAGGCGACTGTCTGAACTTTCCAAGCTGTGTACTGAGTTACAGTCAATTAATTTGTACCTTTGGTTACTAACACAATCTTGTTCTTTTTCCAAATTTAACAAACAACCATTCGAGGCTGTAGCGGGCCTCACACCTTTCTTTTATTGCAAATACTTTAACGCTCAACCATCTGTCCTCAGAGAAGTATATATACACAGATAATAACCTATGCACCATCTATTTTTCAGAAAGTCAACAGAAAGTCCGAAGTGCAATATAATTATAAGATGTAATTAAATAACACACGTTCAATTTGAAAATGTGTGAGTAGGCTTACACATAGAAAATTTGAGAAAATAAGTAGCTAGCGCTTGAATGTAGAATGTGACTTATATAGACTCCAAATGCAAATGATGCAGATAAAAAGACACCGGGAACATCAGCTCTGCTACTGGTAGTGGGAACTGAAAGAGGAAATACAAGAAACAAAATCCTCTGTTGATTCAGTGAAGATTGCACCCCTGGAAAATACATTGTATGTATAAAAACCATACAGAGTCTTTTATTTATGTGGTAATGGAATGGGGTGCTAGACAAAGCAAACTCCCAAAGCCAGTTTGTTCAAATCACATGAATATTTATCAGGTATTTCTGAAGCCGGAAAATAAAACAGCACTTTGCTCTGTGGTCCTGTCCTTTGGACTGACAAACACCTGGCTTCTGGCACAGTCCTTTACTGATTGTATGCAGTGGCATGCAATAATTGTGAAACCGTACGACTGCATATATTCCTCTAAGAAGACACCTAGAGAACAATAAGAGCACCCCAATAGTGAGTTCCATGTGAGAATATAATATATAACATGTGAGTGTATAATAGTCACAAGCTTTTCTTTTTTCTTTTATTTCTCTAGTGAAGAACTCTTACCCTAAGTATCGCCATTCCTGTGTACCATTTTGTGTAACATGACATGCTTGTTAAATCACTTAGTGTTTTCTTGTCATGCACTCAGAACTTGTTTGTACATGTGAACTATCGCGGTCTTCTCATGGGAGTTTTGAACATAATCACCTCACCAATCTCATAATTAAAAGTATTGGGATTTCTGATTTAAGAGAAAGCTGCTTGTATTACCTCAACAGTAGTGATCTCCCCACCTTATACTGGGAAAGCAAACTCAAGAGAACAGCGGCATCTAGCCATGACCTAGTATTTTCCATTTGCATTTTATTTCATTTTATTTTAGTTATATTTAATTAAGCTTGTAGAGATAGGATCTCCCGACTGTCTGTGGCTGCCCTGGAACTCCCTATGTAGAACAGGATGACCTTTAAGTCAAAGAGATCCACCTGCCTCTGCCTCCAGCTGTTGGAGTGAAAGGTGTGTGTGCCACCAGACCCATCTTTATAACATATTTAAAGAAAGAAAGATTCTGATGGTTATTACTGTAGTTTTAATTGGAATATGCCTGGTGAATAAGGATATAGTAAAGAATAAAGATCTGTTTGTATAAATGTTGCTCCCTTCTGTATTTTCTCATATACAATTTCTTTCAAGACATACATACCTCACTTTAACATGGTTGTTTACTACTTACTGTGAACTAATAATCACTTCATATAGCCTAAACGAAAACCTGATGAAAACATTTCTAGAAGTAATTGTCCCAGTCTGTACCTCATGTTTTAGCTTTTTTTGACAATAGTATGTATTTAAGGTACACAGCATGCTGCTATTATATGCATGCTGCGATTTCATGCCATTTTTTTCTATTTTCAGCTTATTCCCTTTAGTAATCTATTTCTCTAGATTTGAGCTTTACCTTTAATGGTAGCATCTCTTTAATTTTAGGGTTGGACAATATTCTATTATATCTATAATATTTTACCTAGGTATTTCTCAATAGACATTTAGGCTACATCCATATTTTAGCTATAGTGTCTATGTATACCATTAACAAGGAAATAGACATACCTTTACAAAGGATGAATTTTGCTTACATTCAATATTAAAATGAAAACTAAAGTTCTGGTTTGCAATATGATTTCACTTTCCTGTGTGAAAGTTCAATATTCTCTTCATAAAATCTATGCCTTGTTATTTTTTTCCATCAACTGTAAACAAGAGTTCTCTTCTGTCCTCATTTTCTCAAGTACTTTTTTCTTTCCATCATCTTGACAGATATGACATAATAGTTCACTATGATTATAACTTACATGTCCCTAATGGTTAATCACTTTCATAGGTTTAATACATCTTTCGTGTATTTGAATGTTTAAATATGTTCTACTAGAGGCATTCTTCCTCACTGTTACAGCAGGTTTATGCTTCCATACATTTCAAATATTTTCTAGCCTGATAAATTATCTAATTTTATATACTGTCTTGTCATTTCACAATACCACTAAACATCATATTAAGTTCTGTTTAAATTTCCTGCTCTTGTTTTCTGTTTAAGTCTTTTTGTTGAGTTCTATTAGTGTGTTAATATTGGTTCTTTTATTACATAGCTGACAGATTTTCATAATGATAAACAGATTGATATGTTCTATAATGACTGAATAAAATAAATTTTACATATTGGACTTTACCCATTTTCTTTTGTGCTCTGTGGTTGATGGGGAAATGACTCTTTCTGAGAATTGAGCTACATTTGATGGTCGTTAGTTACATTGTTATGATCAATGTTCAAGGTTTCATATTTCTATAGAATGTCTATGGTTTAGGGTCTGGGCTACTTTGCCCAACTTCTTTTCTGCCTTTTATATATGTCTTTCCTCATATTTCATTCATACTGAATGTTGAGGTTCAAAGGTTAGTACACCATGAAACCCACTCCAAGCCCTGCTTAGCACATTGAAGTGAGCTTACTCTATAATGGAATAGCTCTGCAACATGGTTTCATTCATCCTTACCTGTGCGATTTCAATCAAATAGAATGTAGGAAAAAAGATTTTCTCATAATGTTTGGTTACTAAGAGTATAAGTGTGTACCTGAATGTGCAGATTAAAGGGCAAATGGATAAATAATGCACAAGTTCTTATAACTATAACCACTGGTACAAGTCACATGTTTAAGCTATAAGTTCTGGTGCTGAAATTCTTAGAAATTGTATACAGTTCCTCGAGTTTAAAAGTACAAAAATTGTAGCTGAAAATTATATTAATAATATCCAATATTTAGGATCACTTTTTATCTGAACATCTCTGAATAATTTATGAAACAAATTTTATCTTAACAGGAGCCATGGAGTTAGATACTCTGGATACTTCCTTTCTCTGAATGAGGACCTTACACAATAAGGATTGCTATGATTTGCTCAAAGTCGTAAAGTTTTTATTTTCAAATTAAGTGTTTAATCAGAACATTTCCTAATAATAATGAGACAATATCATTGTTGTGATATATAAAGTTAAGAACATTAAATTCTTTAATTTTTTTTGTTTGTTTGATGAATCAATTTGTGGCTGAGTTAAAAAGCATGGAAGTGACTAATTTTAAAAGTAGAAAAAGACAAGATCTCCTGAGTAAATTGGGAGCATGGGGATCTTGGGGATGGGTTGAAGGGGAGAAGAGAGGCAAGGAGAGGAACAGAGAAAAATGTAGAGCTCAATAAAAATTAATAAAAAAATGATGAATGGAATTCCTGTAGTTAAATGTTTGATCAGTTCTAACGTTGTTTTTATGAGGCATTTTCTCAAACTTAGTAACCATTTTCGTGTTCTTTACTGGATTTTCCTTACTCATGTGGTGGCCACTTGTGATTAGAGATGAATTAAAGGTTTCTATTAATTTCTAGAGTGGCATTGAGAAAAACAATAAATATTTCATGAAAAAACCACCAAGTAGTATGAGATATTTGCTAATTGAGCTGCTATGAGTGGTCACTGCACTGATATCTGTGTTTGTGCCTTTGATTAATCAGATTTTTGGAAATGTACTATGCAGGTTTTTTTGTTTTTTATCTTATTTTATATTTTATTGATTTATTAAGCTCTACATTTTTCTCTGCTCCCCTCCCTGCCTTACCCCTCCCCTTCAACCTTTACCCAAAGTCCCCATGCTCCCAATTTACTCAGGATATCTTATATTTTTCTACTTCCCATGTAGATTCATCTATGTATGTCTCCCTTAGGGTCCTCACTGTTGTCTAAGCTCTCTGGGATTGTGGTTTGTAAGCTGGTTTTCTTTGCTCTGTGTTTTAAAACCACTATGAGTGAGTACATGTGACAATTGTGTTTCTGGGTCTGGGTTACCTCACTCAAAATGATGTTTTCTAGCTATGCTATGAACATAGTCAAGCACAGGTCTTTGTATTACTGGGTCTTGAGGAAGGTTGTTTCCTAATTTTCTGAGAAATCGCCACACTGACCATCAAAAGGGGCTGTACCAGCTTGCATTTCCACCAGCAATCCACTACCCATATCCGTTACAAATGCATTTAAATTTTCCAAAAGTGCAAAGTAAGAAAACATTTACTGGTTTTAATCTTTATTCGTTATTATTTGAAATTTTTGATCTGATCTATCCCTCATTGCCTTCACTCCCATTCCCTTTCTACATCCCCTTACAGGTTCAGATCATGAGGGTCTCAGTATCTCGGTGTTATGAGCCCTTCACTGCCCTTTTAGCGAGTGATTTTAGTAAAACTAAATAGACTGTACTGTGTTTTGTTAAAGGAAATTCTTTAATACAATCTGAGCCGGAGTTGTGGACTCCAATCATGCAGCTGCATAACTGAAGATTTTGGCTGGAGTTTACTATAAAAATTGGATTGCTTGTATCACCTGGAATACCTGAAGAAACTCACATGTGAAGACAGGCATAGATTTTCTTTTCAAAGCACAAACAACTCATTCTTTAAAAATTAGGACCAAGAGTAGTTCCCGAAACTCCATTTAACATTCTAGACTGCTACTCTCTCGTGTGTTGTTTATTCAAGCTAGGTAAAATTAGTTTCCTGAGTGTTTTATTCATGTTACAAACTGCCAAGTCCTAATATGTCCCATTGTAAGTTTTATCTTACAAGTTCATCTGAACCTGGTAAAGTGATCTAAGTACCGTGTTCTATTATAACTATGAAATGGGTATTCGCAGCTTGCTTTACTTTATTTGCCCAGTAAAGAGTAACCACTTCTCATCAAATAAAACATGACATTACTTGAGATTTTGTGTCTTAGAAGTTCTATTTCTTAAGCTGTCATTAATGTTCACTTTCCCTGGAGAAGTATAAGTAAGGTCAAAAATTTTAATATTCACTGATGTTTTATTTATTTGAAGTAAAGGGTTTCACTCTGTACCCAAGGCTGGACTTGAATTCATCATTCTTCCTCTGGCTACTGAGTGCTGATATTATAGGCCTGCACCACACCCAACTTAATATTTAATTTCTGCTTAACTGCATTTGCATGCTCTGAGTTTGTGTTATTGTCAATTATCTGCAATGTGGTCCTTCTTCTGATATTTGAATGGCAGTCATGATAATTATAACCTGTAAAGTCTTCTTCATTGCTTCTTTACCCTTTAGATATTTTCTTTGCAAATGTTATAAGTTAAGTATAACTAACTCTGAAGTTATACAGATGCCTAGCAATGTGAAAAAAAAGATAAAGTGACTTTCAGACTGCTGAACCAGGATGTAAATCATCTGCAAGCATGAAGGACATCTTTATTTTTCTAAATCAAGCCCTTAAGAATGATATTCAATAACAGGCGAATCACTCTATTCTTCATTTACAAGTGAATTAGCACAACAAAGCTGCTTAATGGAAGCATTGACTATGCTCTCATTAATACATTAATCCTTATTTGTGCTGTGGGACTTACTTTTGCAAATAACTTCCTACAGGAAAACTCCTTTCATTATTTTTTTAAATATAGAAACAATGTCTTTTTAAATGTTACCATCTTACTCACTATCAAGAATTGATGTGTGCACCTTAGGCTACAGAAAGGCCTGTGTGAGAAGAGTTATGAAGTATCCGCTTTAGTTAATAGACTTTTGAATGATATTTCATGAGGTTTTCTCATCAGTAGGAATATCATGTGTGATACTGAATTTTCATATATAAGCAACATTTAATTACCTTTATCTTAGGTCTCCATTGGGCAACATCTGAAAATGTTTAAAATTTCTATAGTTTTCAATTCAGAATACTCCCCAAAATAGATAATGTTTTGTTAGTTCTTTGGATATGTGTGTGTGTGTGTGTGTGTGATTTTTTTCTTTTTTTTCCTTCTTTCTGTTTTTTGTTTGTTTGAAAAATGACAAATTTGGAAGAGAAGCCAAACATCTGATATACATCTATTTTGGTCATTTTACCCTAATAAATCATTTGATTATATAGTATCTCTTTTGGTACTTTAAATGTGAAAATAAAACACTTTAAGAAAAAGTATGCAACTTTTTTGTGTATGAATGAATTTAGTGGGTGGATTTGAAATAATCTTCAAATTAAAGAAGAAAACATTGTCAGTTTTGTGATTTGGTCAACTCTGAGTTTCTTCCTAAATGATATGGCAGATCAGTCAAACTGCCTTGCTAGCTACTGATTTTCTTTCCTGAGTGTCGTGGGTCTCTGTGGATATCCATATAGATATGGAACCAAGCAGGAATCCACACATTCAATGTATCTTCAGTCATTGTCTTTCTTTCATTCAATAATTATGTGTTTAAATTAAAATATCATTCCATCATTTTCCCAGTTCTCTTTCTCCCTCCCCACCCTCCCCTCATACTCCCTTCCTTATTTTATTAGTATTTTTATGCATAAACACATAAATAACCTTTTTGAATCAATTTAGTTTTTGTTTGTATGCACATGATTTCACGGCTTACTACGTGGTATTGCCTAACCAAGGAGGAGAAGGTGCCTATTAGCAGCGAACATTAGCTTTCCTTTCTCATCTTTCTTCAACTGCCTGTAGTTCTGTGTCTAGAGGTGGGGGCCTTCATATTTCTCCATCAAAGCATCAGCATGTTTACAGGTGTTGTCATCATTTGTCTCATGTTTAGGTAGCCATATTTTGGTATCATGACATTAACTTCCCTCACATTTTAGGAGACACAGTTTCACAGCAGCCTTTTGTCCCTCTAGCTCTTATCTTGCTATGATCTTCCTCAATTGTTCCTTGTGCCATGGCTGCAGGAATTGTGTTGCCTTTTTTTTCTAAACTAATATGGTGGGTTATCATGTTACCCAAAACTATCCCACCATGGATGACAGGGGTCTTTTTAGAAGAATGCCCTTACCCTGGGTCTTACCAGTTCCCAGCATTTACCCAATGGCAAGACTCTCTCGTACCATCTCCCACTCATATTTACAAAACCCAAAACTGATTTTTCAAATCCTCTGAGTATTTATCACACTAAGGAAATCAGGAATTCAGAAAGACAAAGCCTAGCACACAGATGCGCTGAAATCATTGGTTTAGTCTAACAACACTTTGAATCAGAGAAGCAAGGAGTCCTGAATTTGGTATGGAGAAGTAGGTATAATATACCATTTCTAGAATGCCTCCATTTATCTAGTTCCTATTAGTAAAATGCAGATTAATAGTAATAAAATGACATTTATTATTTTATGATGTACTGTAAATAAGTGTAAGCCATTAAATCTAGTTTCCCAAGTCTAAAATATTGCCAAAAATGATAAAAACATACCAGTTGGCAACAAATTCAGAGAGAAAGTTGTAATGGTTTTACACTTATGTGTAGAATTTTAAGAATGTGGTTAACTGTTGATTGGTATACTGAATTTTTATATTTTGGTACCTAATACCATGGGTGTTAATCTATAAATTTAATAATTCAAGTATTTTATGAGTCTATACACTATAAAGCATTTCCTTCTATCTGAAAATATAACATACGCAATGCTAATTTTCAGATGTTGATAAATTCTGTTGTGATTAGTAAAATTCAAGTTTATTTAAAGGCATTAATGAAGGTATTATAGTGTTCTTCATTATGCAATATTAAAGTCAAAGGACATTAAATTAAAAAATGTCAAACTTTGAGTTAAACTTATCTGGAGAATTCTTTACATTTAAATTTGTTGCTCTTGCAAGTAATAGAGAAGGCAAAGTAAAAAACTTGTGAAAAGGTAGACATTTACAAAGTGAAATTAAAGATTTTAAATATTAAATTTAATTTTGAATAGTGATAACAAAGTAAATTATAAGTACTGGGAAGAGAAACTTACCAAAATGATGAAGGAAGTTTTAGCTCACCCATCTTCTGCTGATTTTCTGGTTGATTGGCCACCTGGGCAGAAAGATTAAACTGGGAGACCACGACAAATATTTTATTGTTTCTCAAAACTGGAGAATTCAATCTGACAGTTGAGAAAAAAACAATGTAGGGACCTTGCTGAGTGCTGATGTAGTGGGGTTACTTTAGAGTTCAGTTGAAGTCATCTTAAGATCTGAGAGAATCTTTTCCAGTCTTGCCATAATCGAAAAACGAGAGCACAGGAGAATGTGTGTACTGGGATGCAAGCCCATGTCCACAAAATATTTCCCTAACTCAGGAGCTGCCTAAGGCAAGAACCTGGGAGGTGAAGGATAAACTTTTGTGGTTCTGAAGGAAGTCCCCCAGTGTCAGTTTAAGAGTAAGGAGTAAACATTCTGGACAGGACTTGAACTAAAAACAAGGACACAGAATTAAAATGAGAACTACCTCCTAGCACTAGCAATTCACAATGGTATAAGCCCCACCCATCCCATCTACCTGAGCACAACATGAAGCAAGTGTATATGTTTGTTATCTATCATTTTTTTAAAAAGCCTTATTGGGGATTATTATCCTTTTTTCTTAGTTTTCGTTTGTGTTTTATGAAATACCAACTTTAAAGAGTTGTGAGCTGCTGCATCCTCCTGAATATTAACCTTCATCAGGCGATGAAAGGAGACAGAGACAGACACCCACATTGGAGCACCGGACTGAAATCTCAAGGTCCAAATCAGGAACAGAAGGAGAGAGAGCACGAGCAAGGAACTCAGGACCGCGAGGGGTGCACCCACACACTGAGACAATGGGGATGTTCTATTGGGAACTCACCGAGGTCAGCTGGCCTGGGTCTGAAAAAAGCCCAGGATAAAACCTGTCTCGCTGACCATAGCGGACAAGGAGGACTACTGAGAACTCAAGAACAATGGCAATGGGTTTTTGATCCTACTGCATGTATTGGCTTTGTGGGAGCCTAGGCAGTTTGGATGCTCACCTTACTAGACCTGGATGGAGGTGGGTGGTCCTTGGACTTCCCACAGGGCAGGGAACCCTGATTGCTCTTTGGGCTGAGGAGGGAGGGGGACTTGATTGGGGGAAGGGAGGGAAATGGGAGGCGGCGGTGGGGAAGAGACAGAACTCTTTAATAAATGAATAAATAAATAATAATAAAGTAAAAAGAAAAGAGTTGTGAGCTGCCACATGGGAGCTGGAACTTGAACCCAGGTTCTCTGGAAGAGCAGCAACTACTCCCAACCACTAAGCCATTTCGCCAGCCCTTTATCCATTCGTCAGTTGAAGGAATATAAGCTGTTTCCAATACTTATATATTATGATTACACCAACACTGAACAAGGTTGAGCAACTGTCCTTGTGCTATGATTGAGAATTCTTTTGGTATAGCTGGATCTCAGAATAGATCAATTATCTATTTTCTGAGAAACCACCATATTGATACCCAAAATATCTGTACAGGCTTGCACACCAACCATCAGTGGAGTGTTCCCCTTGTTCCTCATTCTTTCCAGCAAGAGCTGTCTCATGTGTTTTTGATCTTACACATTCTGAAAGGCATAAGATGAAATCTCAGAGTACTTTTGTTTTGCATTTCCTTGATTGCTAAGGATGTTTAACAGTTCTTAATGTTTCTTGGCCATTTGAAAAATCTTTGTTTAGATCTGTATCCCATTTTTAATTGGATTTTTTGTTTTTTTTTTAATGTATAGTTCCTTAAGTTCTTTATGTGTGTGTGTGTATATATATATATTGGAAATCAGCCCTCTGTTGAATGTGGGGTTGGTGAAGATCTTTTCCCATTCTGTAGGCTGCTGTAGGGGAATTTCTTATCATTGAGGAAAAAAACAAAGTAAATAAAAATCAACAGATATTTGAGGCAGTAAATAAAACTGAAGTTTAATGAGTTACTGTAGAAATGGTAACCATCATGTCCACATGAAGAAATCGTGTGTACACAGTGAACCTCATAGAACCCATTTATGTGAGTGTCTCAAATACTTGTAGTAGTCAAATAATTTTTTTTCAAAAGTCTGGGGTATGGTCTTGTCCAAGGGATAGACACTTCATTTGTTGAGAAACTATTTCTCTCACAGCATGCAGCTATGACATATTAGCAGTCAAAATTCAAAGCTATCAGAAGCCCAAATTTCAGGTAATTTAGGCTATTTTGATTCTCAGGCCATTGAGAGAGACACGGTCTCAAAAAAAGCAAAGGTATCCTGAACAATGATTTTCAAAATTGACTTTTGGGTTCCACACACATAAGCTTGTACCTGTACACACAAGAGAGTGTAAGCAAAGCTGTGAGCCATAAGACCCTTCTCATGTCTGAGAGATCCAAATCTTTAATGTATAGATATTTTCAGTAGAGTTAAAAGTTTCTTAACAATTTATTATGTTTCCTTGAAAAAGCTTAATAAATAAAATGTTGGTTGACATCATAATATTTTCAGTGCATTTTCTTTCTTCATTGTCATATCTCTTTTTCCATGTAATTTTTCTATTATTTTTTGCATGTACATACCTGTTTATCACACACACATAGATTATGTCAGAAATAAATACTCCAAATAAAGGCTTGTTTCAATTATCAAATACAAAAAATCCCCAAACTATTCAAAAGGACCGAGAAAAAATAAATGTCAAACACACACACACACACACACACACACACACAAAACCCATGTTGCCAATAAGCTTGTACTAATGTTCAAAGTAGTACTTGGGTTAGTGTACATTAAAAGTATAATTTTGTTTCATTCTATGATTCTAAAGTAGCTAATGATTGCTTTTCAATCATTTTAAGACCACTTTCCCTGTCACACATTTAGAGTGTCAATTAAATTAAGGGTACCTGTATTTGAATTTTCCCATTTTTTTTTTAGTAAAGAAGGCTTGTTCCTATAAAGTAATGCAATGCATTCTAAAAGCATGCAAATCATTGATATCTGTTTCTTGATCATATAAAAATGCTAAGTATTTAATTAAAAGTTGTTTTTTTCCAAAGACTTATTTCCCATGTTAAGCATTTGTTCCATGCTTGCTGACACAAGTATAGAGTTCATCGTTTCATTTAAAAGACCTACAAAATGAGCACACTAGTCAACATGCCAATGTTGGGATATGGTGCTCAAGGTCTTGCCAATAGACAGAAAGATACAGACAATAGAGGAATGCTGATGGTGGAAAACACTTCCCTCCAGGGACGAGTCCCCTTATAGGCACTCCACTGTCAAGTGGTCAGCTCTAAACATATGTACATATTAGCAACGCTAAATGGATAGTCACTTTTATGTGGGAGGATGTGCTTGTGTGGGGATGGGGGGGTGTACAATATACAGGAGAAAAGTTTATAAGTCTGAGAGCAGGTGTAGGAGAAATGGTGAATTCTAAGGGATGAAGGGATACATAGAAATGATAAATTTCTCATTAGATTTTACTGCAGGATTGTTACAAAACTAACTGTTGGTTAGTTTTATCTTTTGCTTAAAATTAGAGAGTGATTCATTGTTGTTCATTTTAACTTAATATTAATGATATTCCCAATTAAGTCCATTTCTAAGTAATTATTATTTGTAATAGCACATAGAAATAATACAAAAATTTGTATGTGATCTTTTTTAAAAAAAATTATATATGGTGAGGGTAAGAAAGTTTTGAGTGGACTGAGAATCTAGAGATGACCTTTTTTGGCCACAGAACATATTTTTGGTGTTACTTCAAATATTATGATGTATAAAATATCCTGAGGAAAACTGTGTTAAAGCAATCATATGCTGAGTTTGAATTACAACTGCATCATGATCTCTTTAAACATCAAAAATTGGAGTTACAGGGAATTATATTTGTTCACACTTACACAGACACCAACTCTATGAATCTTAGAACCAAGAGTGCACTTTTGCAAGGCATTCAGTCCTGTTTCTGAATCCGTATTATTTATTTGAGTGACATTGATGGAGCTTTATATTTTTCTCTGCTGCATCCATAGCAACATAAGGCACTGACTTTTATTTTGATAATCCAAACCTCTGCCTTGTTTCGCACAGTCTTGACCTTTGATCACCTAATCATAGTGACTTACCAAATTCTTCTTGGCTGTCCCTTCATTGACTTATGGTATAAATTAAAAGGACACTCTTCTATAACCCAGTGAATCAAGACATATTGAGGCTCAAAATGTCCACAGAATATGAAATAGGACTACTTAAGTTTAGGCACTGAAAGGTCATGAAGCTACAAATTTAAAGGAAAAGCCAAAAATTTAGAAATAGATAACTGACTTACTGTGAAAATTGATAGCTTTAGAGATAATGCACAATTAACACTATGTTTGTGTCTTTTAAATTAATGAAACAAAATTGTGCTATGCTGTAGATATTTTAATATCTAATACATTTCCCAAATAAACGACTCAATTTGAATATAATTAATTTCTGTTTTCTAAGAGAGTTATTTTTCTATGCTTCTATTTTAATTTACTATTTTAGAAATTTTATGTTTTCAGTCATGAAGCTCATGTTGCTAATTTCATGGTATGAGTAATTAATTATACAAAAGCTGAAGAATCTATTGTTTAACTTGTGGTGAAGTGTATAGACTTGCAGAATTGTTATAAATTGGGTCTCATACATTTTACTTTGTCTAAGCTTCAAATTACCTATTTTTATTCACATTTTATAAGATAGTTCTTATTTGAAGTTAATGATGAAAATGTCCAAAATTCTGTTTTTTTCTTTTTTATTACATTATATTTTATTATATAAAACAATTTTTAAATTTAACTATATTTTCATCATATTCTTCTTCTCCCTCAAGTTCTTCCAATCTCTTTCCTTGTCCGTACCAATTACTTTAAGGGTTTTTCTGAAAAAAGAATTCAATACAACAATAAAACCCAATACCAAGAAATCAAAATAGAACCAAAAAACAAACAAAACCAATAAACAGAAACCCACCAAAGTGCAACCAAATAAAATCACACACACACACACACAAATAAAGATAGATAGATAGATAGATAGATAGATAGATAGATAGATAGATAGATAGATAGATAGATAGATATAGATAGATAGAAAGAATAAATTTAAGGAAAAAATATTACGGAATCCATTATATGTATGTAACTACTCCTGAAAGTGAGGCCTCTCCTGGGAAGGTTGACATACCAGTGTAAGTCTGGAGAGAACTTGTTTTCCCTTTCCCAGCCGGTATCAGCAACAGTCCAGTTGTTAACATTTGTTCTAATAGCTAGGTTTTTATTCATTCATTCATTTGTTCATTATTTTTAAAAGTTAACAAATAAAATAAATGAGATACAGTAAAGACTCTCACATCAAAGTTGGACAAGACAAACCAACTGAAGGAAAGAGTCCAAGATAAGGAACAAGAATCAGAGACCACTTACTCAGAAAGTCCATGAAGAGCATTAAGCAGGAAGCTCTAATACATATGCAGAGACATTCCATGTAGAGCTGAGTATTCCAATGTCTCTTATTCTCTATGTAATGTCTGGGTATGGACATAAATATTTGCTCCCATCTGCTTAAGAAGGAAGCTTCTCTGGTGAGAGAAAAAAAAAACTCTGTGAGTTTTGATAAATATCACTATGATTCATTTTACCATTACCTTTTTTCCTTCTCAGAATTATTCCCTAGGTCTTTTGCCATCTAGTCTCTGGTTCTTGGTCATCCAAGCAGTGACATGTATGACATATTGTGGAAGGAGCCTTAAATGAAACCAGTTATTGGCTAGTTACTCGTACAAGTTTGTGTCACCACTGATCTAGCATACCTTGCAGGCAAGACATCATTTTAGATAAAGCATTTGTTAATCGTTTGTTTTTTACATTTCTCTTTTGTTAGCAAGCAAAGTACCTTCTTGTATCAAAGATGGCAGAATGAAAGAGTGACTTCTCTATGTGGGTACCAGCTGAGTATCTCCATGTTCAAATATGGGGGTTGTCTTCAGCAATAGAGCCTTGCTGCCAGTTTGTGGATGGCAACCTATTGTCTTTACAACAGCCTGGGTTCTTTGGGGATTCCATAAGGTCCCTTTGGCCAACAACTCAAGTAAATATAACTGAATCACGGTACAGAAAGTTTTGTTATGTAACAGGATATGGGCACTTGAGTTTCTGTCTCCCCATTAGTTAGAAATTTCATTTATATTTCCGTTATGTAACTTTATATTTTAGGAAGTTTTTATTTTCTTAGGTTTCCATATTATCTCTCAAATGCCCCTTAATTTTCACTGTTTCTCCCTGTCCTCCCTTGTATAACCCCTTCGCTCCTCTCCCTACTAGTCAGTCTGACCAACAGCACCCCCATTAATACCCCTTCGCTCCTCTCCCTACTAGTCAGTCTTACCAACAGCACCCCCACTATTACCCCTTCGCTCCTCTCCCTACTAGTCAGTCTGACCAACACCACCCCCACAACCATACTCATCTATTTTATTTCGCAGATAGAATCTGGAAAATGGTTTAACAAAATATTGACTATGATCAATGTTTCTTATACTAAACAGTAGATTTATTGATAATTTTAAGATTGATTCCTGGACAATTGCCTTTGCTAAATTCAAAGGCCAAAAACAATGGTCTTTTCCCAGATAATTGCTACAATTTATGCACCTGTATTTTGCTAATGTTATAACAAAAAATCCCTTAAAGGATTTTATGCTAAATTTTACAAATGGCTCTTCCAATGGAGGAACTGCATATATGGCTAATAATAATAAAAATTATAGAGCATAACAAGGCTCCTTCAAAGCAACTCATAAAAGTTGTCAGCAGATCCTAATGCAGATGGATCTGGCTTGATGACACCAAGCTGACCTTTGCTAAGACAAGGTGAAAAAGCCCTTGCAATGCATTATGAAAAAACCCGATCTGTATATATATATTTGGGGTCGAGGATGTGTTTGTGCTTTTTTCACAGGAAGAAAATAAAATCTGGATGTGATGTTGAGGCTGTGGACACAGAGGAGTTCCAGACTTCCAGAGGTGATTGAGGAGAGGTCCTTGGTCCGGTCTTCCCTGCCCCCAAGGAAAGGAGTGCCTGCTGACAAAACCAGCTACACGACTCTGCAGGGTGTCATCCTGCCTCCAGAGTCCAGGGAGACCCAGCTGACATAAGGGCCAGGATGTGCTTCATGTAGCTGAATCCAGCTCTCCTCACCCAGGTTCCCCCACCTGTCCTGGAGCACAAATGCTAAACTGCTCCTGCAGCTTGAACTCTGGTCTGCTTTGGAGCTGAGATGCAGACTAAACATCAGACTTCTTTAAACTTTGGGACACAGAACTCATTTTAATTAAAATATTAACCTCTCTTCACTTAAGAAGGGGGAAAATTGGGGGTTCCTTTCACTGTTGCTCAGAGACTGGAACTGGTGGTATTTGATAACAATAATGTATGTCATTGTACTCCTACTGAAATTGATCTAATGATATTTGTAACTGCTTATAGATGTTGGGAAAAGTTTGACACATGCTGTAAAGTGTTTGGGTTTAATGCATATGTTAAAAATTTTAGATTTTGGGCTGGAGAGATGGCTCAGAGGTTAAGAGCACTGCCTGCTGTTCCAGAGGTCCTGAGTTAAATTCCCAGCAACCACATGGTGGCTCACAACCATCTGTAGAGATCTGATGCCCTCTTCTGGCATGCAAGTATATATGCAAGCAGAACACTGTATATGTAATAAATAAATATATTTAAAAAATTAGATTTTGATCCCTTTTACACTGCCCTAATTTTTGGCAGGCAGCACACGTAACTTTATGTGGAGTAGGCACTTAGGAAGGAGGACATACCATAGGCCAGACTAAAAGGTGAATACTGGGTTGGGAAAAAGCCCTTTCTTCTTGTCTGGAGATGGAGTTATTGATGCCAAAATTATATCATTATATCTTTTGTTTGAGGAGCTCCTCACAGTCTTTTCATTAATGATAGACGCAGGGGCCCAATGACAGGAGTTAGTGTGGATCCTCGCCTGAATAGCACACCATACAGAGGTTGTAGAAACCGGCTCAACATGGCATGGTACAGGTATGAGGGCGCTCTCCACATGGCCTAATACAGGGTGCCCTGTGATCTGTTTACTTTAATCCTGCTAGATGCCTTTTATTTGAGGAGCTCCAAGGACGGGCTACTTATGGTAGGAAATCCCCCAACCTAAGACAGGGCCCTGGGAACCCTAAAACGGGTAAGGGGGAAAGTAAAAAGGCCTGGTCCCCACTCGACCTAAGAATCATCAGGTACCCCTCTGTTCCCAGGAGAGGTAAATTGCTTCACCACTCGAGAGGAGGGTCTCTCCTTATCTCAGTCCCTTCTCCTTTAGATCTGACACCATGGTTGACTCTGACTGGTGCTCTCCACGTAATAACTACCTGCCTTTATATAAGAGAAAGGGGGATCTGTTGGGAGCCGTTTCCCCCTAAAAATCATTACAGGAACCATCACCCTGGGGAGTCTGCAGGGAACCCCATACCCCTAATTGTGCTAAGAATAGTTCTATTACCCCACACCCAATTAAAGCTGTTAATGGAAAAAAAATTTAAAAAAAAGTTTTATATAGAGAAGCGTGAAACCATTGCCTCTCACAAATGGTGAACCAGGATAGTTGAATACATTCGTACCCTTCAATTTGTAAGATAGTCCACACCATGGACATTCAGTGCTCTCCGAGCTTCAAGCGAAGATTTCAGTAACTGGAGGCTTTAGAAACTATAGGTGTTGGCAAACTGAAAAGCCTGTTCCAGTTACTGAAAACATTCGTCCTCATAGATCTGCTGTTCTAGAACAACTTTAGTACCAAAGTCTGTATTAGTCAGATCTCTGCAGGAACAGAGCTTACAAAATAAATATATATATTCAAATTTAAGGAAATACATATGGTTACATATTCATATGGAATTTATTAGAACAGTTTACAGTCTGTGATTCTAGAGGGTCCCAGAATCCAGTAGTTGTTTAGTCTACAAGGTTGGATGTCTCCACTGATCTTCAGTATAAGGTGGGATCTGGCTCTAATGCCAGTGACAGAATGGACTTGCCTATGAGAGTAAGCAAACAGAGAGCAAGGTTTCTTCTTCCAGTAGGTGTGGCCCAGATTAAAGGTATATCTTTCCCCTTTCAAAATATTTAAATTAAAAGTGAGTCTTCCCATTTCAAATGATTTAACTGAAAAAAAAAACCCTCCGCCTCCAGTTTCTAGGGTTTTAGTAAAAATGTAGTCAAGTTAACAAGCAAGAATAGCCATTGCAGGTGCATTTCCTACCTGTTTGCACTCTGATTCTCTCTCTCTCTCTCTCTCTCTCTCTCTCTCTCTCTCTCTCTCTCTCTGTTTTTCTCTCTCTCATCTCTATCTCTCTCTCTCAAAAAATCCATGCATTGTGATATCTTTATAAATTTTTCCACATCATTAACCCCCTATTTTTGAGCCCACACATCTCATTTGCTTTCTATCACAATGTATTCCTCTAGTTAAATTCTTTCTCCACCAGACTCTTCTACTTCAGCTTGAATTACTTTAAATTCATTATGGAGAAAAGTAAAATCTCCCACCTCTAGTAGGTTGCCTACCTTTCTGTCAACATTTTTAGCTCATTAACAATACTCTTCCCACTTCCATAGCTAGAAATCATTGTGTCTTTTTTATGAATTCCCTGACATTTGTGTAATATTTTTTTGTTTTTATATCTTAGATTTATTCCCACACTAAATCCTTACCAGTATCATCCTGCTCCATCCCCATATAATGTGATGTATACATGTGAACAGTATGTGTGCTGGCGAATATGCTAAGACATGCCTATGAAGGTCAGAGGATGATCCATGCAAGTCAAGTTCCCCCTTCCATCATGTGGAAGCATGTCATCTTCTGAGTCCCTTTGTCAGCCCCCAGTGCTTTCCCTTGTTTTTATGTCTCTTCTTGGTATCAGTGATATTTATTTGTGCAATGAATTTGGAAGTAATTTCTCTTCTAATTTGTTGAAGAGTTTAAAATGATTTTTAGAAATTTTTCTTTGTTTTGTAGAATTCACTGTTGGGGACTGTAGACCCTGAATTTCCTATGCTGGAGTAAACAGCTTGTTTTCCTGTGTTTGCAGCTGCTCTGAGCACGAGACAGGGGAGTGGTTTCTGGTGGCTTGAAGCTGAAGGATCCGGAGAGCATGGTCATTGGTCAGGGAAGGCACAGTATAAGCTGCCCTGGAACACAATAAAACTGGCATTCTTGAGGAAGTCAAGGATGACCCATGTCTCTGTCTCTGTGTGTCTGTGTGTTTCGATCTCCAGCCCCTTGCCCAGCTCGTGAAACATCCATTCCTGTAGTGCAGGCAGTGTGCTGCAGGCATGGTACCATAGCACACGTAGAACATAGCACAGCAGAACAGGTATAGTGTGCTACAATTCACCAGTGAGACTCTTCGGTCCTAGGTTTGTTCTCTGTTCAAGGTTTTGGCTAGTTAGTCTCCTTATTTGCCATTGACCAGTTTTGGATTTTCTTTCTTTTTAATTCCATGCTGACGGGTTTTCTGTCTCTAGAATTTCCTGTATTTCTTACATGTCTAATTCCTGGGCTGGCACTAGTGTAAAGCAGTCCCTTTCGAATGTGCTCGACTCTCATTTCTTAGCCTATTTACTGCTTTACAAGTTTCGTGTCTCAAAAAGTGAACTTTTCATTTCTTCAACATACGTTTTGTCTATTCTATTTTATTTTGCTCTGATCTTTCTTTTCCATTCTGCTAATGTGATGTTTGATGTGTTCTTCTTAGAGCTGTTACCAGAGTAGAGGCCCAGCACAAATGTCACCTGCCCTGAGTTTTCTTTGTTTCTTTATGTTGGTAGTCAAGAGTTTTAGGAGGTCTTCCCTGATCAAATCTGATCTTTATTAACTTTGAAGGCATGTTTTGAATAATTTTGAAGCTTTTTGTTTCCTGTGGAAAAAAAGGCATAACATCTCCTTCCCCAATGCAACCAAATCTGAGTCAGCTTTAGCTGCAAAACCTTGCAACTCTTTTAAGAGGTGTTGAGAATTTTTTAGCGGAGCATACACTCCAGAGAAAGATTCCTCTCTCCCTGATTAGTCCTGCCAGCGATATCTTCTCCTGATAGGCTTTTTTACCTGTTAGTAACAGTTGCAATCTCCTGGGCATGGGCAGGGGGTGCTGGAATCCAGAGGGGGTGGGTAATGGCGGAGATGGAATCTCACCAAGAGGGGAATTGCTGGGAGTAAGGAGCAGCCCTTCTTAAAGGGGTCAGTTCTCTCCAACTGGGCCCTAGGTTCCCTCGTCCTCCACTTTTCTCCCCCAAATCTTGGTGGTCTAACTCACTCTCTTTTTCCCATGATCCATGTTTATTGTTGCTGCTGGTTATTTTTTTGTTTTTCATGTCGTCTTGATAGAAGACCTCATTATGTAGCACAGGCTAGCCTCAAACTCACAATTTCCTGGGACACACATGTTAAAATAAAATTAAAAAATACAAAATAGACTCCTAGGATTTTGACACAAGGCCAGTGAACAATTCTCTGTGCAGTGATTTGAATGTGTTCTCCAAAGCCATGTTGAAATTTAACTGTCACTTGTGTCGATGCAGACCTTGAGGGATGAATACAGATGGCTGCTGACACTTTTCTACTCACATCTTAAATAACCAATGACACCTCAAGGTCACTTCCCACTGGTGTCCAGCTGGGAAGCCCATAGGTTTCTTAGGGGTTCTTACAGGTGTATGGTAAGAGGTAACTTATAAGAGCTTAGGTGATTTGAAGGTAGCAGCACAGTGAAAGCCCAGCACAGGATGGGCTCACAGATCCCTGGAGCTTGACTTGCAAGCACCAACAGGTCAGAGAGTTTGGTCACTCAGCAGTTATTACTGCTTCCATAACCTTGTGGGAACTTGTAGATCTGGTTTCAGGGATTTTCTGAGGCTTGAGAGTTGTTATACCCCGAATCTTTTTTAAAATCTACTTTTACATGTACGGGTTGTTTTATCTTCTGCACAGAGACTGTGCCTTAATCTACTGCTATTTCAGGCTGCAATTGTGACTCCAAAGTTACTGGTCTGCTTCTCTGGCACTGGCTTGACTGCTCAGGCCACACACACCATAGCAGGAATTCTGCTGCTGCTGCTGCTGCTGCTGCTGCTGCTGCTTTTAGCTAAATTTCTATTGTCCTATTTATAAATGAGACTTGAGATTCAAAGGCTGGGGTGAAAACCTTGTTGCACAGAGAGATTGAGGAGCAACTAATTAACATTCTCTCCTTGTTGGTGTCTCCAAAAAATCACACCCTTCTGCTCCACCAAAACAACAATGAAAACCCAGGCCTCTCAAAATCCCTCCCCACTACTTCTGGAGTTTCTCTCTATCTCTCCAGATGCCCTCTGATGCTCTATAGATTCTGTCAGCTAGTTGCTAACTCAGCCTCCTGATCCAAGGTTAATTTTGTTTAATTAATGCAAATGCTCACTCAGGGTCCTCAGTGTGATCCAACACTGGGTCTTTTGTCTGCATATATTTCTGTGCACCAGGGTGAGAACAGAGGAGGCCATTGAAATCCTGGAACAGGATTTGCAGTTGTAAAATTGTCACGTGAGTTCTTGGAATCAAACGTAGGTCCTCTGGAAGAGAAACCAGTGTCATTATGCACCGAGCCTCCTGTACTGCATTCTAAGCTTTACAGAGGTCTTCTTCAGGACTCCCTGAGTCAGATCTTTAGACCATAAAGAAACCTTTAGACCATGAAGAAAACTCTTACACAACAAAGATACAAGGAACACAATCACAACTGTCACATGCATCAGCTCATGTCTGCAGCTAGGCAAAGAATTCTGACAGCTGTGGGGAAGCAGAATTTGGGATTCTCTGATTAGGAGCTCAATTTGGTGCACGTACAAACTGAAAATGAATGGGAGCTGTAGTTTGACCTCCAATCAGGGATGCTTCTGGACGACAGTGTCTAGGGAGTTTCAGTTTCATTTCTCAAGAGAAGTGCTCCAGCCTGTAATGCAGACACATTAGGCTCATGAACAGGATGTAAATGCCCTGCCCCTCTTGGTCTTGGATGTGAGGAAAATGAAAACATAACTTTTAGAATTTAAATTAATCTGTGGTGGGATTCAAGATTTTGCATTTAAAAAGTCGGTGTCCTACTTCAGGAAACTTCGAGGACTAAAGTTTGTATATTTTTGGTTTAGGCTCCGTTTTTTTCACTGCTCACATCATCCCCTCCCTCCCTCCCTCCCCCTCCCTCCCTCCCTCCCTCCCTCCCTCCCTCCCTCTCTCTCTCTCTCTCTCTCTCTCTCTCTCTCTCTCTCTCTCTCTCTCTCTGTGTTTGTGTGTGAAGATGTACTTACCCATGCATAGGTTAGTGCATGTCAGAGGGTAATGTCAACTGTCTTCCTCTTGCTCTCAACTTTCTGTTTTTGAGACAGGGTCTCTCACTGAACGTGGAGACAGCTGGACAGTATGCCCCTGGATTCACCCACAGTCTCAACACATGTTAATAGACAGTGCCAGCCTGTTTGGCTTTTATGTAGCTACTGGGGATCGAGACTCAGATCCTCATTTTATCCCAATGCCTCCTGAGACACCCCTCAGTCCTGACATCTAGTTCTTTTAGACATTTTTTTCATTCACCAATGATAAGTTTTACTACATATAATTTTAAGTACTAACATCTCCTTAACAGAGATAACTGTTCAGATAGCCCTAAACTTCTGATTATCTTAAGTATGGCACTATTACAGGTTCTTCAAAAGGCATGAAAGGTAAACAGATCCATAACCGACAACTGCTTTACCCTAAAAGATGAAGCTCTTTCTAGCTCTGTGCACAGGGCCAGACTTCCATTTGGTGAGGAGTTAACTGGTGCAAGTAGATCTCACACTGCATTCTTCACCCCAGAGGGAGCCAGTCATGTGAAAATGGGAGCCCAATAACCATAAGGTAATCTTCCAACACAAACATGTACATGCGCACACACACACACTTTGCTTTGTCTATGTTTATACTTTATTGTTCTCCGAAAAGAAGTCAGGAAGGCGGGAACAAGAAAGAAGCCTGTGCAGAGAGCATCTGATCCCTTTTTGTTTAGGACCTATTATTATGCTAGACCACGATGCACATAAAACATTTACTGAGAACCGAATCAAACTAGAAAAGTTCTAGTGACTGGGCCATGGCTCTCTTGAGATAGGCGTTAGTGACTATGCTGTGAAAATATAAAAGGTAACACAAAACCAAATGTTTTCTTGGGGGAGAAAGGAGAAAGATGGGGCCTGTATTTGGTAAGCTTGCTTCAAAGTTGTGATCTTCTTGAATCAGCTTCTTATGTGCTAAGATTGTGAGTGTGTGAGGACACATCAGTTGAGAAAATGCCCATGAGAAAAGCTGCGCTGCTTTTCCTTGAATGACGATGCATGAGACAGTGCCCAGTTCGCTGTGGTAGGTGCAGCCCTCGGCTGTCACCTTATGTACAAAAGTACAGGCTGAGCAAGCTATGAGAAGCGTGCCAGCAAGCAGTACTCCTCCATGGCCTCTGCCTTCAGTTCCTGCCCTGGCTTCCATGGAGAACAGACTAGAAGCTGCAAGATGAAATAACCCCTTTCTCAACAAGCTGCTTTTAGTCATGGTGTTTGATCACAGCAGTTAACACCAGCTAGTAAAGCATGAAATGGCAGACAGGTCTCTTGAACAAAGTCAAACTGACAGGTAGAACCTTCTGGAATGCATGCTTGACATTCTGAAAGACTCTGAGAGAAGTGGAGTGAGTGATCCATCAACAATATCTGCTCAGTGGGCAAGAACAAGGTATCGAGACATTTGTTAATGAACACTCTGAATATGGAATAAAATGGAATGACGGTTCACAATACCACGTTCATTCATCTGTACCAGAATTATTCTCCAGTTTAACAGCAAACAAGGGAAGTAAAACACTGTTACAGGTGTGAATCGTTATGTTAACAAAACCTGTGTTCAAAAGGACAATCTTTGTGTGAATTCAATATCAAGGTTTAGTGCCATACACCACAAATTCATTGTTCATAAATGAGCATAGAAACCTTATGTTACTTTGTCAAACAACACTGTGGAATGAACTAAGCTGTATTTTTTAACTGTGTTAATTTGCGCATATAAAAGTATATTAATATATATTTGAATATAACACATGTACACGATAAAAATGTCAGACCTCAATCCTGTACTTCTGTGTTCAGTGGTAACCACTAAAGTTTCTTCTAGATTAAAAAAACAAGTCTATTCATATACAAATATATAATTACATTTGTACACAAAGAGGCAGGAAAAGACAGGCAAACACACCCTCTTTGTCCACAGTGAGAATATACTGTATCCACTGTCTGTGCTTAACAACATAACTTGAGCATCATTCTCTACCAGCATTTCCAGCTTTTCCTTAACCTCTCATTAACAACATCTAGACAAAACCCCACAAAATTTTCTATTCAAGCCTTTAATCCCAGCACTTGGGAGGCAGAGACAAGCACATCTCTGTTAGCTTGAAGCCAGTTTGGTCTACATAGCAAGTTCTAGGCTAGCTAGGACTACACAGTGAGATGCTACTTCAAAAAAAAACCTAGTAAGTTTTCTACTGATTCAGAGCCAACATAGACATTAGCAAAGAAAGCTAGATCATACCAGAGGGGATAACCACACTTTTATTTTACACAAGGCAGTAAGTATGCAAAAGCATAAATACAGATTAAATACTAATTGTGGTGCTTCAGTACACAATAGCCTAATAGCTCATGAATTCTTGGCATATTTTACTGGTCATTTGTTACTATAATAATATTTTCACAATTTTGTGTGTTTGTGGTCATATGTGTGAGTGCATATGTGCAGGCCAAATGTCAAATGTATTTTCCTCAGGATAACTGTATCTTGCTTTAAAGTAGACTTCCTCCCTGTGACATATGGCTTGCAAACTTGGCTAGTCTGTCTGGTCAGGTAGTTTCAGGGACTCTCCTGTCTCAACTTTCCCAGTTCTGAGATTGCAAGCTCAGGGATCCTAAGGGTGGAATTCAGGTCCTCATACTTGCTCAGGAATAATTTTACTGATTAAGTTATCTCCCCAAATCCTTATTCACATTTTTTAAGATTCATATTTTGCTCTAATATGGAGATATTTATAACAAGTGTAAAAATACAGTATTTTCTGTATAGGTTTAGGATCAAGTTTCAATTTTATTATTAATCCATTGCTATTTTGTAAAGATCCATATTCAAATTCTCTCATGTATAACAAGGAATAATGTCCTTAAAAAATTTTTCTAACCTACATCAAGTTGAGACCATCTTTTAACATTGAACGAGACCAAACCAGTCAGTCGTCAGATTTCCTACATTAATTTTCCTCATCAGATTGCTCTTCTGAGTGACTTTTCATATGTTTGGTAAGAGAAGCGTTCTGTTTAAAGGCTTTCCCACACTCATCACATTCATAGGGTTTCTCTCCCGTGTGGGATCGCTGATGTATAACAAGCTGGGATTTTGCACTGAATGCTTTCCCACACTCATAGCATTCAAAGGGCTTCTCCCCTGTGTGAGTTCTCTGGTGCACGATGAGGTGTGACTTTTGACTAAAGGCTTTCCCGCACTCGGGACATTCATAGGGTTTCTCACCAGTATGAACTCTCTGGTGTTGAGAAAGGCCTTCAATTTGCTTAAAGGCTTTACCACACTGATTACATTCAAAGGGGCAATCGCCTGTATGAGTTCGCAGATGGTAAGTAAGGGATGAACTATGTCCAAAGGCCTTCCCACACTCGTCACATTTATAGGGTTTCTCCTTTGTGTGAGTTCTCTGATGTATAACCAGGTGGGACTTTTTGCTAAAAGTTTTCCCACACTCCTTACATTCAAATGGTCTCTCGCCAGTATGGATTCGCATGTGTTTAGTCAGAGATGAACTATACTTAAAAGCTTTGCCACATTCATTACATTCATATGGTATTTCACCTGTGTGTGTTCTCACATGTTCAGTAAGAGATGAATTATATCTAAAGGATTTGCCACATTCCTTACACTCATAAGGCTTCTCACCTGTGTGCGATCTTACATGCTGCATAAGGTTGGAGCTGTGTCTAAAGGTTTTTCCACATTGATTACATTCGTAGGGCTTTTCTCCAGTATGAACTCTTAGATGGTCAGTGAGGGCATGTTTATGACCATGAGCTTTGCCACACTGAACACATTCATATGGTTTTTCTCCAGTGTGAGTTCTCTGATGTACAACCAGGTGGGACTTCTGGCTAAAAGCTATCCCACACTCATTACATTCATATGGTTTCTCCCCGGTATGAGTTCTTTGATGGTCAATGAGTCCTTGTTTATGGCTGAGGACCTTCCCACAGTGATTGCATTTATAAGGCTTCCCAGAAGCTGGAGCTTTCTCAGACTTGGTAGGTGAACTACGGCTAGATGATTTCTGTCTCTCTCCAGTCTGGATCTTGTCTTCTTTACTGTGAGATGAGCTACGATGGCACACTTTCTCACATCTCTTGCCAGTGTGATTTCTGTCACCTTTACCAGGTGACTTTTTGTTGAGGATTTTCTCACATTTCTCTCTGGCTGGAATTTTATCTTTTGCTGTATCAGCTATGGTGTGGCTGAATGATTTCGTGTGTTCTTTAGCTGTATCCGATTTCTTTTTTGTGGTGTTTTTAATCTGATCAGGTAAATCTAAATTCTGCTTTAAGCTCTTTCCATGTGAATCGGATTTCGGAAGCTTTTTTTTTGAAGGAACATGTTTTGTACTGACTTTTTTTTTCTCCAACAAAGCACATGCGCTGCTTTTCTTACTAGTTGAATTTTTCTTCTTGAGTGTAGCTTCCTCATTGAGCTTGCCTCGAGATTTCTGCTTTTCCTCTATGTGATCATCATCTTGTTGGACTTCTAAAAGAGAATTTAATAAGACATTCTTCTAAGTTTTTACACTCCCATTGAAGTTCTTTATAAGATTCATAAAGAGATGCCCTGGTTGGGTTTGGATACTTGTTCAAGCCTACTGTGTCAATGTGAAATAACTCATTAGGATGACTGTCTCTATTCGCCTGAGGGAAGAGAGCTGTAGGAATGTCAGGGGAAAGAAAGCTAAGAGTAGTCATTAGGGAAAGCTTTGGCTGTTTAGAAAGAGAATCTTGAAGGTTGGAATAGAAGGCAGATAGACATAAGGAGATCTGAACAAGGAATGCATTAAGTTAAAAGACTTTGTGATTATGCCAGGTAAGGTGGCATGTGCCTGTTAATCCCAGTACTTGGGAGATTGAAACAGAAGGGTTTTCATAAGTTTGGGATCAGCCTGGGCTACATAGCAAGACATTACCAGTCTCTCCCTTGTGATTAAGATGACATAATCCAAGTACTGTGAAAGGCACGATTCTCCTATGTAATAAAGAGCTTTCAACACAAAGAATGAAGCATACACACACAGAAAGAAGTAGAAATGTAGGACTATTTGTCCTCAAGAATACAGTGTGCATAATTTCAATTCCTGTGACCTCTAAGTTGCCAATTCTTGCTCCTGGTGGAGTCTGGCTAAAGTCTCTGCCTTTAGGTTATGAGAGATATACCCAAGCAATAAATCCCTCTATTTACTAAGGCCAGCTAAAATAAACTAAAATAGAGAATATTTCTGCCAAGGAACTAATAGATGACTGAGACACTAAGCAGGAGAGGATGTCCACTGTTCCCATCCCTGAGCAATGGAGCAAGGACATCTTACTAAACAAAAGCTTCATAGTTCCTCTCAGTTCCCTGATGCCTTTATAAGGCCATGAGATTTCTAGTAATTAGCTTGGGAAATACTTTATGCCATTTGGGTTTACAGTGCACACCCACCTGTTTTTCAAATTTACTTTCAAGTACATACCTCTAGTCCCTGTCATTCTAACTGCCAAATCATCAGATATATTAAGTGTATGTATATAGGTCTCAGTACTTGCTCACATCTTTCTCCTGCATATTTCACAATTACATTTACAGAAATCTTAAAACATTGTTCCTCTTCCCTAAGACTACTTGCCTTCTGCACAAGGCTTCCCCACACACTGATTCTCTACATAGAAATGGAGTAGGGAAGCCATCAGAAATAAGAATTTTAAACATTTGAAGAGAAAAACATGTAAGAGTGATAAAGGGATTTTACATGGAGAAAATATGGTATCTGGAACAGGGGCTGAAATTCTCATTTTTATGGAGGGCATTTAAGAGATTTGTTTTCTGGTGGGGTATGTGACACACATCTTAAATCCCATCACTCATGAGACAGAGGCAGGTGGATCTCTGTGAGTTCCAGGCCAGCCAGGACCCATCTGAAGAGATAGAGAGGCAGACAGAGACGGAGGCAGAGGCAGGTTTGGACAAAGTCAGATGTAGTAGGGAGCCCAGAGAAGTTGAAATGATGGCTGTTTTTCATCCAGGGACGCTTAAGAGGTTCAGCATCCTGGGATAAGAAGATAAACAGGATCTTCCAGGCACCATGCCAAGCCAAGTCTTCTGATACCCAGTGATGATGGGAAAGACAGGGACAAACTTCCTTCTTGAAAGAAAGTGATCAAGACTTACACCTATCCACTTGACATGTAACATTAAAACAAACTGCCTGTGTGTATACATGTTCACTTGTATATGTGTACACAGATATGTATGCCCATGCGTGTGGAAGACTGATGTGGGGATGATTTCTTATTAATAAAGAAACTGCCTAAGCCCATTGATAGGCCCACCCTTAGGTGGGTGGAGAAAACAGAACAGGATTCTGGGAGAAGGAAGCTGAGTGAAGGAGTCGCCATGATGTTCCCATGCCAGGCAGATGCAGGCTAGAATCTCCCGGTAAGCACAGCTTGGGGTGCTACACACCTTATAAGAAATGGGCTAGTCCAGGTGCGAGAGTTAGCCGAGAAGAGCTAGCCAATAATGGGCCAGGCAATGTTTAAAAGAATACAGTTTCCGTGTAATTATTTAGGGTAAATCTAGCCACGCGGGCGGCTGGGTGCTGGGGTCGCAGCAGCCCTGCCGCTCCATATTACTACAGAAGCCAGTTTGATATCATGCAATTCCTGGATTATTTTCTTCATTTTATTTATTTATTTACTTATTTATTTGCAGCAAGGTCTCTCACTGAACTCAGTTCACCAATTGGCTAGACATGCTGGCCAGCGAATCCCAAGGCTTCTGTCTCCACCTCCTTGGTGCTGGATTACAGGTGTGCACTGCCAGGTGCAGCTTATTACATGAGGGTTGAGGATCTGAACTCCAGTGTTTCTGCTTGTGTGGCTCGCACTTTACAAATGGAGCCATCTCTCCAGGCCCATAGCACACTCTTACAGTGCTGTATTGAGTGACCACACTGATATCCACTCCCCAAAAGAAAGAAAGCACGAAAAGAAAAATTCATATGAAGAGAATGCAAGTTAGAGTTGTGGTATGTAATAAGATCAAACCTGGACAGATTTCAGTATGATAGAATAATTCATTAAGGCTGAGATCAGTTTCTTTTCCTTCCTTCCCTCCCTCCCTACTTCCTTCCCTTTCTTTCTCTCCTTCTTTCTCCTTCCCTTCCCTTCCTTCCTTCCCTCCTTTCTTCCTTATTCCTTCCTTCTTTTCTTTTCTCTTACCTTTTTATTTTTGTTTTTCAAGACAAGGTTTCTCTGTGTAGCCCTGGGTGACATGGACCTCACTTTACAGACGGCCTTATTCTCATATAGATCTGCCTGCCTCTGCTCCTAAGTACTGAAATTAAAGGTATGCACTACTACCACCTGGAAAAATCATTCTCTTAATTTGAGAAAGCAACAGAACAGTAATTTTAAGAGAAATCAAATGTAACTTCAGAAACTTAGGCATAGAGCTCACTAGTACCAGAAATATATAATGTAACATATAAGATGATTTAAAAACTAGACTCATTGAATCTTCCTGAGAACTGAACTCAGGGATAAGAAAAACCTAATTTGTGTAATGCTAGTAACAAGTAAGAGAAAACAAATGGGACCTAATAAGAGGATCATGAAACAAAGGGTTAAAATTAGGACAAAAACAGGGAAGGTGAAAGGAGCCTCTAACTAATGCAGATGAAACTCCATACCTGACTCCTAAGGAAAGACTTCCCCACAAGCAGTTTCAATAAGAAGGTATGACAGAGGCCTTAGAAGATGCCAACGTAGAAAATGAGCTTGTATTTACATAATGGGTGCCTGTTGGAAAGTGGGCAACAGAGGAACAGAACATAAAGAGACAGAACCTGAAGGAACCATCGGCAAAGACAGGGAAGCTGGGACCTGAAGGAACCATCGGCAAAGACAGGGAAGCTGGTGAGTAACTTGCTCATTAAAGAAAGGGCAATAATTTAAGGTTAATCAAAGTTATTAACATGTGCATTAGAGGGTAATCAGGTTGGCTATATTAATCATATTAACTACTTTCCTATTGCTATCACAGATAAGAGTCTGTCATGGCAGGGAGATATGGAAGCAAGGGACAGGCATGGAGCAGGAAGCAGGAAACAGTTCACACCTCCTAAGCCTCCCCAAACAGTGCCACCAACTGGGAACCAAGCATTCAAAAGCCCAAGACAATGGGGAACAACTCATTCAAGTCATCACAGGAATTAAGGACAAATGGACGTGATGATGTCTTATGGAACACAGGTAGAGGAAGCTCTGTAGTGAAAGGAAGGAAACAAAACCAATAGGAGCAGGGGCATCATTCCGAGATGCAGAAGAACCTAAGAATGTCCAAATTCATCAGGAGAAAATGTCATACATTAGGGAATTGGTGCGTGGGTAGAGGGCAGAAGAGGACTCTTCTAAATATGGTAAACAGGAATGAGGTTGAGAGCCCAGGTGGAGTCATCTGACAGATAAGCAATGGGCACATGGACAGGGCTAGGAGCTAAGTGAAGGGAATCAGCGACTGCAGGTTCAGTCCCTCGTCACAGTCAGACTAGTGACAGTCATGCCCCCGGCCTTCCCAGTGGCATGCCTCCCCCACTGAACCACGGGGCTTGCTCTGACCATTCTACCTGAAATGGATAGCTACCACATCCACACAGGTTTGAGGAATTAAGTGGTTCTACTCACCCATTTTTTTCTTCTCCAAAAAAACAAGAGCTTGTCATGAGCCTCTTATGTGGACAAGTTCACAGAAAGAGGAGATATTAGAATCTCCAAGTAAAAACTATTTGTAATTTGAATTCTTTTTCTCCTATTTCCTGGTTAAGAGAAGAAAATCTGGGACTTTTAAGAAAAAAGATTTTTTTTTTCAAATTGGGGTTTTAATCTAGGTCCTTGCACAGTAAAGAAGCACTCTCTATGTTGAGCTGTCTCCCCAGCCCTAATAAAAATTTACAAGTTATTCTTTGAAGAATTCCAAACTTAGCACCAAGAAACTAAAAACTTACTTTCATTGGCTCCTGATTTCTTCGGTCGTGCTATTTTGCTCACACTATGTGGGCTGGTTGTTTTCGCTTCTCCCAGTGATGGCTCTTCTTCTTTTTCCAACTTAGGGATCATGCCTTGTTTGGGATCTTGATTTTCTACTCATAAGAAAAGGTAGAAACTGAGTGTAGGACCAACCATCTCATCTCAGAAATCAAGCCCTGGTGCTTGTACTTCAGGACCTTTCAAGGCTAATAAACATATATGACTTCTAATGTTTCACAATAGGGATATCTGTGTGCTTCAACTGAGTATAGACTTTCCCTTTTGAAGGCAATGTCACCGAGTGTTCTTCCTAGTACCAAAAAGGGATTGAAACTCCTTGACTCACCACCACTACCACCTGGTGTGGGATTCCCCTCTGTGTGCTGTGACTATATTTTATTGCCATTGGTTAATAAAGAAGCTGCTTTATTTAAGGCCAAAGGCTTAACAGAGTAAAGCCAGGTGGAAAATTCAGAGATGGAGAGAGAGAGAGAGAGAGAGAGAGAGAGAGAGAGAGAGAGAGAGAGAGAGCAGAATCAAGGAGAGGCCATGTAGCTACCAAAGGAGACAGACATCCCAGAACCTTACCAGTAAACCATGAGCCTGGTGGTAAAATTCAAAATAACAGGAATGGGCTAACTTAAGATGTAAGAATCAGTTAATAAGAAGCCTGAGCGAATAGGCCAATCCGTATTTTAATTAATATAATTTCTGTGTGGTTATTTCGGGTCTGGGCAGCTAGAATGAATGAGCGGTCTCCACCTACAACATAGTACCCAACATGGGGCTGACTACATCCACATAAAACCTGAGAGATCTTAAGACGAAATTCTAGACACACAAAAAAAAAAAAGCAGAGTTAAGCACAGCTTTTTTTGGTAACAGCATTTTCTCCGGTGGACTCTGTTTGCTAGAAGCAAGCAGAGGCATGATTCTTTTAAGAGAAGGCTTCCTGAGTCATCAGTAGCAACAAAACCTGCACGGCTCTTTAAGAAGGCTTCCTGGTTTGTGCTAGTTGCACTAACAACTCTCTCTCAGGAGGCTAAGAAACTTGACTGGGGTTTGTGGGCAGCAGGCTGCGAGTTACTTGGTGGCAGCATGGGCCAACAGCTTCCCAGAGTTGAGGTGGTGGTCATGGCTCCCACCTGGTGATCCTAGAGTTGGCAGTAAAGGTACCTCCACCATATTGAAAGGCTGAGAAAGGCAAGCCAGCATCCAGGGCCACAACAACCAAGTTGCTCACCATTTTAAAAGCACTCCTGGTAAGAAAATGATTACAGGTACACATTAAAGACAGATTCAGACAGAAACAAACCTCTGAATGGGTCATAGTGTGTTTAAAAATATGTATATAGGCTTGGGAGAGAAAAGAAAGAGAGTACAGACAATTATAAGAAGAAATAATAGCTTTACAAAAAAACAAAGACTTTAAAGAGACAGTAAAAGTAATATAAAAGAGTACAGGTAGTCATAGATTAAAAGAGTAAAGAAAAACAAGGCATGTAAAGATGGAATATACACAGAGAGTCTAGATTACGCATATTATTGTGTTTTCTTTGATTTTTGTTTTTTACTACAGAGAGATATTTGATGCTAGGGGCTGCTAAGCCAAACCAACATATATATCTTAAAGGTATCTTGACTTCAAAATTTGAGTCTAAGGATATGTTGCTCTGGAAAAGAGGTTTTGCTTTTGTTTCCACAGAGGATGAGAACCTGTGGATTCCTTCCAGACTAATGTGGTTTGATGGTCCAAGATCCCCCCCGAAGGGTCTCCATGAACCCCCAAAAAGACTATGCCCAACAAAAAGCAGGAAGCAGTTTAGAGAGAACTACACTCAAATTCCCAAATATTGTTTATAAATATATGTTTTCATTTAAAAGGGGATATGACATGGAGATGAATATTTTGTATTGGTCTTGATCTATTGATAAAAATTTTAGGTCAATTTTGTTATATTATTTGCTCTTGTTTAAGGTATTGTGTTTGTGCAGTTCATTTAAAAATGTAATGTATAGTTAAGAAATACAGATTAATAGATAGTAATTTATAAAAGTCAAACTTGTAGTCATGTTAGTTAGGTTTTCTAGATGTAAAGATATATATATATATTTCAGCTGAATAAGTACCCTTCAAATCTTTCAAAGACTTACAGAATATGGCATTTAAAATGTTTTAAGAACTTAAGACTTTTCTTGACAGTGAGACATGTCTGCTTCTGGCAGCACCAATTACTTCAGAGAGGTTGGTGGGCCTTGAAGAAACCCATTGTGGAATTTGCCTTCAGTGTGACAAGGCTAGCCATTTGGACAAGAAACTGCTCTTGCCTGGACTGCTTGATGGTATGCTGTATAAACTGGACATGTAGGATCCATAGAAAAATAGCTGCTAAAATTGTCTAAAGAAGGTGAGAACAGGGCTGGAGAGATGGCTCAGCGGTTGAGAGCACTGACTGCTCTTCCAGAGGTTATGAGTTCAATTCCCAGCAACCACATGGTGGCTCACACCATCTGTAATGAGATATGGTGCCTTCTTCTGGCCTGCAGGCACACATGCAGACAGAACACTGTATATACAGAATAAATAAATAAATCTTTAAAAAAATAAGGTGAGAACAGTCCTTCAAGGTTCCTGCTTCATGGAAGAGTCTGCCAGACGTTCTGCAGGACACAGAAGAAAGTGACAGATAAAATGCCAATATAGGCAGAACTGTCTTTGAAATTTCCTGCTTCATGAAAGAGTTTGCCAGATACTATGGGCTGAAGATGGATACTCCAGTATAACAGAAGAACTTTTGGTGACTGTCCAGACAGTGACATGTCTCTATAAATTCTAGAGTTTTGGAAGTTGCTTGCGATGCACCCCCTGTTTACTTAGGTAATAGTATAGTCTTTTGGAGTCTTTGATAGGGTTGAAGAAATATATAATTATATATAAATTATATAATTTATAATTATAAAAGATAGAATAGAAATGAAACTTTAGACTCACGAAGATAGGATAGATGATAGAGCATTTTCCTTAATTTGCCAAATGTAAATGGATTAAAACTGGTTTTTTTTGACTGTACAGGTTGTATTTATGTATTTAGGAATATATTTATTAAATAAAAAGAGGTCATAAATTTGAAAGAGAACAGGTGGTTGTTGTTGGTACATATGAGGGTTTGGAGGGAAGAAATGGAACACAGAAAAGATGCAAATATATTATAATCTCAAAAATAAAAAAATAAATGAACTAATTTATGATTTCTATTCAAACTTCCATGCGATGTGCTATAAACTAATCAAAACTTCCCTAAAATGGGAAGTTTAAAGACCCCCCGTAATTCCTTGTGATTACTAAGAAAAATACTCTTTTCCTTAAAAAAATTAGGCTTGTATGAAATAAGCACAGTGAGAATATACTGTGAAGTGGGAACATACTCAGCTCTGCTGGTGAGTGCTGGCAGGGAATTATTTGGGGGTGCTGCTGTTTCCTCTTTATCATAATGTTCAGCCCCACTGGCCAGCTTCATCACCTGCCACATTCAAAGATCTAATTTCTCCTTCTCTTTCTTCTTCAAATTTTCCCATCCAGTTCTTTTCTCGTTTTAAAAGTATATTTAATTACCCTAAAATATCCAAGTTGCTCGCTACCTAGTCTTTATCTTTACACAAATTGAATATGGAGTATCATATTTTTGTCTTAAATGAACCCTTAAATATCTTAATTTTCACCTTGTCCTTATAAATCCATGAACAGTTGAGTATCATTTTTTCAGCTTGTTGATCTGTCCTTTTTCCCAAATGCTCTCTCTATTCAGCCCAGCTGTTACTCACTATGGAGAACAATCTGGACTCAGACTCGGAGCAAGCCTCCTGAGAGTACATTGCTACTTCCAGCTCTTTTTGTTTTTTGCAATCCAAATTTCGATTTGAAAAAAAATAATAAAACTGTTTTGTTGTATGTAATCTTGATATATTAAAGTTAAAACTTTCCTTTTCAATTAAACAGAAAAGGGGAGGTGATGTGGGATTCCCCTCTGTATGCTATGAATATGTTTTACTACCATAAAGAAACCACTTTTGGCTAATGGCTTAACAGAGTAAAGCCAGGTAGAAAATCTGAACAGAGATGTAGAGAGAGAGAGAGAGAATAGGTAAAGTCATGTAGCTGCTGAAGGAGACTGATGCCCCAGAACCTTACTGGTAAACCACAAGCCTCACGGTAAAATACAAAAAAATAGCAATGGGTTAATTTAAGATGTAAGAATTAGTTAATAAGAAGCCTGAGCTAATAGGCTAAGCAGTATTTCAACTAATATAGTTTCTTTGTGACTATTTCGGGTCTGGGAAGCTAGGAACAAATGAGTGGTTGTAGGCAGACTACAACCACTACCACCAACAATAATAAAATCTATCAAAGACTTGAGGCAGAAGGGATTGCAGTGAACACATTCCAAGTGATGGGGAATTGTTCTTACCCATTGATAAGTTTCTCTGCGCAGGTTCCAGTTGCTTCCATTCTTTCTGAGTAAAAGCCATAAACACATCTTTGAATGTTACTGATTTCTACCGTACTCCTATTCAGCCCATAATTCATTAATTCTCCACGTTCCGGAGTGATCTGAACAACAGAATTTGGTTTTGCCTCAACTATCCACTATTGATCACTATGCACATTTAAAGATAATCCCTCACCCTCACAGACTAGCAATACTGATATGTCACTAATCTCGACCTCACAGGCTTCCTGTCTGCACTCTTAATAACCCCTGACACTAAGTGCCACTGCCCTCACAATCTCCAACACAGTACAACCCTCCTAACCACTTAATTAATTCTAGAATGACTGATGCCAACGACTCCATTACCAAACATCAGCAGATCCTCCCAGGCACTTGCCCAGTGGATTCCTCTATCATGGGGTTCCACAATATACACTGATCTCAATCTCCAACAAGTCCTGAAATGTCTACTCTGATTAATCTCCAATCACTAACACCAACAGAACTCTTACAGTGGCCATCACTGAAACCCTGATCTCTGACAGCAAACTCCAGTTCTTACCTCTCATTGACTGTTCACCCATCTCCCAAGGATCCTGATTCCTTACAGTGAAAGCAAGAAGAGCCTATCTTTAATTTTTTATCCAGTTTCACTATCTCGAGTGTTTACAGACTCACCGGCTTTTAATACATTAGTCTTGTATGGCTCAGTGATTCAATAGGAAGATGACAAGATTCATCATGTAATTATAGTCACAGCCATGGTTGATTATAGCTAAAGGACACAAAGCAAATCATTAAGGGATGAATTCAGGATGAAAACACAGAATCCAAGAATCCAAGAGTCTTTTCCAAGTAGAGTCACAGAGAACACGCTTATTTCCAGAAACGAGTTTTGGCAACACATCTGAAATGTGTTAGAAAGTCCCAAAGAGACTCAGTGCTTGAGGACTTTGCTAGGTACTGGGTTATAGTGGGACATCTGCTGACATATACAAAAATTCTACACACCAGTTCCTAGACCAAAAAATCTAGATCTCAATTCCATTGTCCATATTAATTCACCAAAATACATCCTATTGCCACACATCTAGATGTACTCTGAATGTTAATTCTTTCAGTGTAATTCCAAATTGTCACCATACTCTCTTGTCTTTGATTACTGCAATAAACTTCTGACCTTCTGACTATATAGCCTTGTAGTTTATCTTCCATAAAGCAGGCATGATGATCTTTTTGGTTCAAACCAAATCACTTTCTGACTTAAATTCAGTGATTTCTCATTGAAATTAGAATAAAATCTAAATCCAACACTAGCCAATATGATCTTACATGATATAATACCTTCTAACACTGATTTCATGTTTTTCTACTTTTCTTGTACGTGTGTATGTGTGTATGCATGTGTGTGTTCCCACACATTAATGATCTTTCTTCTTCTCCTTCTCCTTCTTCTACTACTACTTCTTCCTTTTTCTTCTTCTTCCTCCTCCTTCGTATAACAAGAACCTAGTTTCTATCTTGAGGCCTGAGCAATTGGCATTCTTTCTTTTGAACATTCCTTGGATCCATGCATTAGCCACAACCTGTCATAATTTGTATTCAAATCAACTATTATTTCTTCAAAAGATTAACTTGCAAATATCACACTCCTCATCTACCATATTGTCCTCTCCTATTTTCTTCATCAAAGGCACTGTTGCCTGGTACTATTATATGTAGGACCTATAAAAGACACTATTGCCTGGAAACTATCTTACATTCATATTTGCAATCTTGTGGTCTCTTTCCTGTTTCTAGAATTTCAGACATTAAAAAACAGGCTGGCTCTATGTGTTGCTACTTAAAACATTCTCTGGCTTAAAATAGGTGCACATCTTACAGTCTGTTCTACAGTTTTCCAATCATTGATACCCAAAGATTCCTCAGTCACTAACCTTCACATACATCCCCTCCATAGAGGTTCCCAACTGCCATTCTTCACAAAACAATCGATACCCTCCATTGAACTCCAGTCAGTGACGTCACAGAGCCTTGTCTTTAAGACCAGCAACCTCACAAGCTCTTGACCTCAGGATTCTAGTCATAAAATCATAAAGGACTTTTAATAATTATTAATAATTCCTACCAAGAACCCCGTCACTAACGAGACAGTTAGGATTATTGGTATCTTTTCTCCCCAGATAACAATCTACCATCCCCATACGCACTTCAATATAAAACACCTCATCCCATTAGCTTCCAGGATCCCACTACCCATCACAGCACACAGAACACCAACTCTGAAAGACACTGACTGCTGATCGGACTCCTGGAAATACCACTACCCCTGACCCCAAGTCCCCATCCTCTGTGTTCACATATTCCGAACAGTCCACAGCCTGTAACACCCAGCTGCTTGTCACGACTGTTCCCATTCAGTCTAAATTCTAATCCTTATAGGAAGCCCTAAGCGCATCTCAGGTACATCACAAAGCCCTCATTTCTGATCTTGCCAGCTTTCTAGACCCAGACTCAATCGCTGTCAGTGACAGTTACAGACGTTCCCTGCCCCCAAGCCTCACTGTCTAGGCGGATCCGTGAGAACGATGATTCCTTAAAATTACAGCAGTCCTCGACTAAGGTCGCTAACACCACGGGTATCATAGCAGTATACCCAACACTCCATATGCCCATAATACCCTAATACGTAGATCTCTCAGAACACCGGCATTCCAAAAGACTATCTAATATCGACGTCACAAATCTCAAATCTTGTCTTCAGACTCCAGCCACCCTCCAATTACTGACCGCCAAACCGCCCCCAAATCCTACGGCCCTCACCGCATCGCTGTCCGCGGGCTCGGGTGCAGCCATCTCCCTCGGACGCCCGGCCTAGACGCGCTCCTCCGGCCCACCGCCCCAGGCTTTGTCAGGACCTGGTTGGAGTCAGAGGCCGACGTAGCGGCCACCCCGAGCGCCGCTTCAGAGGGTCCTGCAGCTTCGATGGCGGCGCCTTGCGGAGATGGTTTGTGGGCGCGGCCATCTTGGCATGGACTCTGCCGTACAGCGGAGGCTCAGGCGCCTCTTGGGATCACTGTCCAGGCAGGCTGGCCTGCTGGGTCCCAGTGCGGAGGGAAGCTGCTGCGAGACGCGCGCCCCAGAATTGAAACCTCCGACGCGCAGGGAGGTTTCATGTCAGGAGTTCTGTTACAGAACTTGGAATTGCTTTTCCAAAGGGTTTTCTAGTTGCTGTTGCCAGGGAAACAGGATGACGAATCCCGCAGCGAAAGAAACAATAAAAGCCGGTCCAGACTAGTAACACTGATTTATCTCTGAGACGTAGGATAAATTCTTTGGATTGCTGTAACAAGGGAGGAAGAAAGAAAAAAAGGAGAAGCGTCAGTCAGTGAACACACCGCTTCTGATTAGAGCCCAGCTTTAGTAGAGACATTTCACCAGAATCGCACGGCTGTTAAAATGACTTCTGAGTGCACTTAACATGTTCATTGCAGTCACTCAACAGTTTTTGTGGGGAATTTTCAATTTGTAAATATGTTCAAGCAAGATCCTTAGCTCTGTTGGTACTGGGCAAAGAACTCTTACACTGCCTTTATTCCCCGGTTTAAATTTGTGGTGGGGCAGACGTGATGAGATTATTGCAAATACATTATTTCTCTTTATTAACTCAACCATCTTTGTTTTTTGATTTGAAGGTAAAATGAGTGTGGTGACGCCGCCTGCAATCCCAGTACATAGGAGGCAGAGGTACAGTCTTTTCAAGACTAACCGGGTCTGTAGCGTGAACTTGAGGTTAGCCGGGGCTACACTAAGCGCTTGTCTCTAAAGACCAAAATAGCATGTATGTGCAGGAAGAGAGAGAATGAGCTGATATGTGGAGGCCAGAGGATAATCTCGAGTCAAATTTCAATGATATCCAGTGGTCTCACTTAGTTCTTCAAACCCACCCACCCTAGGCCTTGCTTACTGCTCTATGCTGAGCTAAAATCCAAAGCCTAAATTAAAATAAATAAATAAATCCATGATTTGCACCTTCACCTTGAAGGAGTAAAGGGATTTCCTGTCTGTCAACAGTAGTTTCATCTTCTTTTTCTTGAGTCTCTTGGGTGGGGTGTTCACCAGAGAAGACTTCTTGGACATGAATTTAAGATACTAGAAAGTTCCACACCCCAGTATACTTCCTCTGCTCAGGTGCAGGCCAGACTGGGCAGAAAAACAGGCTAAGTGACCTGTATGTGAACTTTCTCAATGGGACTGCCAGATCACAAAGCTTAAGCTTATAGTTTAGGCTTGTCCTACCAGCTCTTATAACTTAAATTAATCCATGTCTAGTGAGCCTTTCTCTGTCCTGCCTGCCAGCATTCAAATAACCACATGGACACTTCTTAATAAAGTTCAGCCATTAGCTCTTATAGATTAAATTAACCCATGTCTTTTAATTGATATTCTTTTATATGGCTCAGTTAACTTTACTTTGTAATGCCCATGCTGCTTGTCCTGCATCTGGCTGATGACTTCACCCTTCTTCCCAGCATTCTCTGTGCCTGAAAATCCTACCTAGTTATTGGGCATTCAGCTTTTTATTAAACCAATCAGAGTGACATTTTCACAGTGTACAAAAAGATTATTCCACATCACCCATAATTTTAATCTATGTTTTTGTTTTGTTCTTATGTGGCGTGGTTACCTTTACTCAGCACTGCCCATCCTACTTCCACTCCATCTGGCTGATGGTGCCACCATTCTTCTTCCCAGAGCCTCTCTGTCCAGATGTCCCTGCTATTCCTCCTGCCCAGCTATTGACCATTTAGCTTTTTATTAAATCAAACACTGGCACATCTTCACACAGTATAAAGGAATGGCCCCACTCCCTACATTCCATTTCCCGACTCAAGCCCTCCTACCTCATCACTCTCCCTGAGGTCAGCCCTTCTCACCAGTGCCAGCAGACTTCTATGGCAGAATGCTTGTGCACAGCATGACTGGTTTAGTAAACAGCTCAATAGTCAATAACTAGGCAGTAGGGTTATGTGGGATTTCCAGGGAGAGACAGGAAGATGAAGAGGAATCTAAGCATGCGGATGGTGCCAACAGAATAAGAGAGCAGAACATGCAACACGGGGATGAGATAATGGGCCACACGGCAGAATACAGATTAAAAATATGGGTTAATTAAGTTATAAGAGCTAATTGGAAAAATCCTAAGCTAAGGCCAAGCTTTCATAATTAGTAACAAGTCTCCAGATCATTATTTGTGGGCTAGCAGTCCCAATGAAAAGTCCAACTACAAATGGCACCTAACATCTGACCGTATATATCCACACAAAGCCTAAAGAAGCTTTCTGGTGACCACAGTCTGTTGGGTAGGCTCAGTAATAGTGGCACAAGGAGGTATAGCTCTTTTAAGGTACCCTGTTACCACGCACTTAAAGGGTGTTTATGAGCAGCAAATAGTGAGCTACTCAGTGATAGGAGACTAGGTAGAAATGCCTACCACAGTGTGGACCCCAAAACTTCCCACATCTTGAGAAGATAGACCAGCTCCAGGCTGAGCCTGCAGGCATGAGGTTAGGCTTTCATGGAATGAAGCAGGTGAAGTTAGACACTAGAGCCCTACTGCTTAGCAGTTTAAGGTTTGACTTACGTGATTAGAGAATGCTGCAGATGAATGGAAAGTAAGCTCCAGACCAAGAAAACCTCTGAACAGATATAGTATGCCTAAAAATGTGCTTACAAGCTGATGAAAGAAAATAAAATTGGTATAGACAGTCATAGAAAATAAACAAATGTTTAAACATAATAAAGCCCTCAAACAGAGAGTAAAGTAATATAAAAGGAAAAAGCCACACAAAGACGGGAAATACACAGGGTGCCTGGATCCTTTGTTCACAAAGACGGGAAATACACAGGGTGCCTGGATCCTTTGTTGACTTTGAAATTTTTAAATGCTAACTAACAATAGCTGCTGAGAGACATTAGGTATGAAAGCTGCTAAATTAAACCAGCATGTATATTTTAAGATTGTCTTTACTTCAGAATGGAAGTTAAAAAATATGTTGCATTGGGGGAGAGGCTATGTCTTTGTTTACTTTGGAAACAAAAAGCTATAGATTTCTTCAAAATTAATAGAGATCAGATCTGACCAGAGAAGACCTCCTGAAAATCTTGGCTACAGATATAAAAAGAGAAATCCAAGAAGACTACAGGACAGATGACATATATGTTCCTCTACATGAGAAGAGCTCTGAGACATGATGGAACTTGTTGGTTACAGAGTCTCATGACTTATTATGGCATGGATAGAGATTTATATTACAGTTTGGTTATGCAATTCAAACAGACTTACAAAGTTTACAGATGCCTTTTACCTGCTTAAACGTAGAAGAGAAAACTCATCTTTAGCTGACTTGTGCACAGCACACATTCCATACTTGTAGTAATGAAGATATATACAATACCTTTAAATGTCTGCGTGTTTTCAGAAAAGAGGACAAGACATCAATGAAAACAAGTAGCCCGGATGACCCAGCCTCTCAGGATGCCTCTGTTGCAGTTTCCTCAAAACTCTGCATCCAGAAGAACTTCAAAGCTGCTAACAGAGATGATCCAGCCTCGCAGACTATCCAGTCAAGACTTCAGATAAGATCTAAACTTTCCCACCACACAGAGACTAAACAAAAAGACTAATACAACTAGCTCTCCCAGGGCTTGACCATTATTCCAATTTTCTTAGGGTCCCATAAAGATATCATCTCCCCTCACCCCCAGACAACAGGAAAAAGAAGATGCCCACATTCCAAGAGGTGGAGTGGGTGGGGTTTGGTCATTCTATGGATTATGGATGTTTATCATCTTTAGGGTGATTGATTGCAAGTTGTTACTAGCCATGATAAAGGAGGAAACTAAGCAAATAAGATTAGATTTAGGAATCTTTTTCTGAAAAAAAAAAGGAGGATATAGAAATGACAGGATTAAAGGATAAGTTATTGAATCTGCTTTAAACTAAAAACCAACTATAACTATATATTTTCCATTAGTATGGACTTTAATATATTGATACAAACTTAAGTTTATTTTTGTTATTCTGTATATTTGTCTCTACTCTTGTTTAAGAAATTTTACCTATACAGCTCACTTGGCAATATAATGTAAATTTTTAGTCCTTGAAACTTATTATTACAAACTATTTAGGATAATTAAGAAATACAGGTTAGTACTTAGTCATTTAACAATAAAATTTGTAGCATACCTTGTGAGGTATGTTTTCAAGGTCAAACAGAGATAAATTTTAGATAGACAGATGGTCTTCGAACACTTCAAAGATTTACAGAATATGATATTTAAGATGTTTTAATAACATAAGGATTTTCATGACAATGAGATACAACTTCTCCTGGCAGCACCAGTCTACTTTAAAAAAAAAAAGGATGATGGGCATCAGGAACCTCAATGTGGAGTCTTCTTTCTTTGTGGCAAAGGTTAGCCACATGGCAATGAACTGTTCTTGTCTCAACTGCTGACAGTGTGCTGTACAAATTACACAAGCAGGGCACAAAAGAAGGCAATTATAAAACTTTGCCAAGACAAGGTAGTACAGTCCTTCACAATTCCTATTTCACAGAAAAGTCAATAAGATATTCTTGGCCTGTAGGCCAAAGATGAATGTCCCAGCGTTGCAGAGAAGCTTGGCTGACTGTCCAGACTGTCAGCTATCTTTGTCATTTCTATAATTTTGGAGATTGTTCACTCTGCGCTTCCTATTTACTCAGGTAATATTTTAACCTTCTTGGATTTCTGGTGGGGTTAAAGAAATTAGTTATAGTCTTACTGGTTTCCTTGTTACTAAGTTCAGAAAAGAAACTTATAACAGAAATGTAAAATTTGTAAGGTTGAGAGATATAAGAGCTTAAGTTATTTATTTCAAAAATGTTTTAAGGTCTATTTTAGGTTGGTAATACAAGTTACAATAGAACGTAAATTACACACAAAACTTTGTACTCACCAAGAGAGAATAGATAATAAAGTATTTTCTCTGAATTTGCCAAATATAATTGATTCAACATTGTGAATGCAATTCTTTTCTGATAATTGTCCTTATTTTATATAATCTTACTGTAATAGAGATAAAACTTTTTCTTTTTATCTAAACAAAAAAGGAGAAATATTTTTGGGATATTTACACACAATGTGAAGATACATTGCTGTGATTGGTGTATTAAAAGGCTGAAAGGCCAATAGCTAGGCAGGAGGTATAGGTGGGACTTTCAGGCAGACAGAACTCTGGCAAGAAGAAGGGAGGAGTCCCAGTCAGACACAGAGAGGAAACAGGAGGTGAAAGATAGAAGAAAGCTAATGCCACATCACAGAATGTAGATTAATATAAATGGGTAAGTTTAAGTGATAAGAGCTGGTTGAGACAAGTCCAGGCTAAAGGCAAAGCTTTCATAATTAATAATAAATTTCCGTGTCATTCTTTGGGGATTGATGATCTAATGAGAAAAGACTGCTACAGACTTAGAACAAGTCAGTGACCTGGTTTTTTGTGAGCTGAACTGCCCCACTCCCTAGATTCTGTGCCCAAAGGCCTATCCATTCCACCTCATTGCTAGGCCAGGCCAGGCTCTGTCCCAACTCCAGGGGACTCCCATTGCTCTGACACAAGCCACACCAGTCAGAAGAATTGTCCTGGCCAGCGGGACATGAATGGGGTGTCCCTGATAACCTGGAGAAAGGAAGGAAGAGGACAAGAGACACAAGAAATGACAGCAAGTCTGGTTTTCTGATCAGGCTGCCAACTTTATTTTTTCTCAGGAGCTTTTTATAGCAAAAGGGCAGGGGGTGGTAGGTAGGATGCTGTAATTCAGGTCTGGAAGCATCTCTGACTAAGAGAAAGAGAGAATAACTGACAAAGAAAATACTAATTGCTTCTAAAGCCTGGGGCCCGCGGGTCTTGCAGGGAGATAAGACACTGGGTTAATTTCCTAGGTCCGGAACTAGTCCTGCAGAGGTGATAGAGGTGAATATTTTACTTTACTTGTGAACTTAAGATGGCTATAACAAAATACAGGTCTCCAGCAAAGAATAGAGACACAGTGCTGCAACCAAGGCTAAGATAACTCCACAGGCCAGCTCCAAACTTGAATAGAGACTCCTCACTAGACCAGAGGAAACAGAACCCATGGAATAAAACACCCATCAAACTTGGAAATCAGGACGTAGACCTAATCAACCCCAAATCCCAATTCCTAAACACCAGTATAAGAGTACAGTCAACAACAGCCAGGGCAACATGACACCACCACAGTCCAGTTATTCTGGTGTGGGAGGTCCTTCTGTCTTTGTGTTGCTTTCATTGGTTAATAAAGAAACTGCTTTGGGCCTGTTGATAGGGCAGAACTTAAGTAGGTGAGGAAAACTAAATAGAAGACTGGGAGAAAGAAGGGCAGAGTCAGAGAGACACCATGGATCCATGGGAGATAGACACTGGGAATTTTACTGGGTAAGCCACTTCCATGTGTTGATATATAGATTAATAGAAATGGGTTAAGTTAAAATAAGAGTTAGGCAATAAGAAGCTAGAGCTAATGGGCCAAACAGTGTTTTAATTAATACAGTTTCTGTGTGGTTATTTCGGGCCTAAGCTAGCTGGGTGGCTGGGGTGAACGAGTGGGCTCCCTGCAACATTATTCTATAACAGCAATACCTGAAGATTCCAATGCAGCAGAAGCTCAAGGAAACCTTAAAGACAACATTATGAAGATGATAAAGGTCTGAAAAAAGAGTTTCTTTGATAGAGTAAATAATAGAGGTTTAAATCCTCTTATTTCTAGAACAATAGGAATTGAAACCTATAGCTGAGAATCCAAAATTCTCCATGCTACCCATAACACCCTATTCTACAAGTAAGGTCAGCTAATAAAGCTATCGGGCCCATACCTCGAAAATGTTGATTTAAATCCTTCCCGTACTAATTAACCAAACCACACTTCTAATTATTTACTTTACAATTCTAACAGGACCTATAGTCACTACACTCAGCTCCAACCTGTTCATTATATGAGTTGGCCTAGAAATAAACCTATTAGCCTTACTCCCCCTAATAGTTAATAAATCAAACCCCGCTCTACAGAGGTAGCAACAAAATATTTCCTTACTCAGGCAACCGCCTCAATAACCCTTTCACTTTCCATCATTATAAACCGCCTCAATAACCCTTTCACTTTCCATCATTATAAACCGCCTCAATAACCCTTTCACTTTCCATCATTATAAACTTCAAACAATTAGGATTATGAACATTTCAACCTGAAACTAACAACATTATCATAATAATAACCTTTATCTCTCTAGCAATAAAACTAGGATTAGTCCCCTTCCACTCATGATTCCAGAAGCCACACTCAAAGCAGGCCTAATTCTTCTTACATGACAAAAAATTGTCCCATTATCAATCTTATTTCAATTCTATGAACTAATAGACTCTAAAATACTAATTTTATCAGCCATTATTTCAGTACTCATTGGAGCCTGAAATGGACTAAACTAAACACAAACACGAAAAATCATATCCTACTCATCTACTGCCCACATAGTTTGAATAATCTCCATTCTACCATATAACCCATCCCTCACAATCCTGAATCTCCTAATCTATATTCTCATAACAGTCTCCATGTTTATACTCTTTCACGCTCATTCATTTACATCCATCACCTCTGTATCACTTATGTGAAATAAAATACCAACAGCACATCCTATAATTTCATTAATCCTATTATCAACAGGAGGACTTCCACCATTCAAAGGATTCCTGCCAAAATGGGTTATCATCACAGAACTATTAAAAATAATAACCTAATTCTAGCCACATTAATAGCAATAACTGCCTTAATTAACCTATTCTTCTACACCCGACTCACCTACTCAACCTCACTCACCACATTCCCCACAAACAATAATTCCAAAATATATATTCATCAAAACTACACAAAAACCAACAGTATCCTATCACCATTAATAATCACAAGCACAATAACCCTTCCCTTATCCCCCCTGCTACTATAAGCAGAAGTTTAGGATACTCAGTCCAAGAGCCTTCAAAGCCCTAAGCAAACCCATAAAGTTTAACATCTGATAAGGACTGCAAGACTACATCTTACATCTAATGAGTGCAAATCAATTGCTTTAATTAAGCTAAATCCTCAACTAGATTGATAGGACTCAAACCTATAAACTTTTAGCTAACAGCTAAACACCCTAAACTGACTTCAATCTACTTCTCCCGCCTATTAGAAAGGGGACAGTAGATAGTAGACTCAGTTCTCTACACCTTCGAATTTGCAATTTGATGTGATTATCACCTTAAGGCTTGGGGGGAAAGAGGCTTTATCCTCTGTGCTTAGATTTACAGTTTAATGCTTTACTCAGCCATTTTACCTATGTTCATTAATCCCTAATTATTCTCTACCAATCACGAGAACATCTGGACCCTATACCTTTTATTTGGGGCCTGAGCAGGTATAGTAGGGACAGCCCTCAGTATCCTTATTCGAGCAGAACTTAGACAACCAGGTGCCCAGGTGACCAGATTTACAATGTAATTGTCACAGCCCATGCATTTGTCATAGTTTCCTTCATGGTTATACCGATAATAATTGGTGGGTTTGGTAACTGACTAGTTTCGCTTACAATCGGGGTCCCTGATATAGCATTCCCACTGATAAATAACATAAGCTTCTGACTTCTACCCCTATCATTCCTTCTCTTACTAGCATCATCAATAGTAGAAGCTGGAGCAGGGACAGGTTGAATTGTGTACCCCCCATTAGCCAGTAATTTAGCACATGCATGGGCATCAGTAGACTTAACTATTTTCTCCCTTCATTTAGCAGGTGTATCTTCAATTCTAGGGGCAATTAATTTTATTACAACAATTATTAATATAAAATCACTGGCCATAACACAATATCAAATCCCCCTGTTTGTCTGATCTGTCCTAATCACTGCTGTCCTTCTTCTCTTTCTCCCAGTGTTAGCTGCAGGTATTACAATGCTTCTTACAGACCATAATCTAAATACCACTTTGACCCAGCTGGAGGTGGTGACCCAATTCTTTACCAACACTTATTCTGATTCTTTGGCCACCCAGAAGTGTATATCCTTATCCTCCCTGGTTTTGGCATTATTTCCCACATTGTCTCTTACTACTCAGGTAAAAAAAAAAAAACCATTTGGTTATATAGGCATAGTATGAGCCATGATGTCAATTGGTTTCCTAGAATTTATTGTATGAGCCCACCATATATTCACAGTAGGATTACACGTAGACACATGAGCCTACTTTACATCGGCCACAGTAATTATCGCAATTCCAAATGGAGTAAAAGTATTCAGCTGACTAGTAACTCTACATGGCGGTAATATTAAATGATCCCCTGCAATACTATGAGCCCTGGGATTCATCTTCCTGTTCACAGTAGGAAGGCTCACAGGCATCGTACTCTTCAAATCTTCCTTAGATATTGCCATCCATGATACATACTATGTAGTAGCCCACTTCCACTAGGTCCTATCAATAGGCGCTGTCTTCGCCATTATAGCTGTATTTGTCCACTGATTCCCATTATTTACAGGCTACACACTAGATGACATGTGAGCTAAAACCTACTTCACCATTCCATTTGAAGGGGTAAACATAACATTCTTCCCACAACACTTCCTAGGTCTATCTGGTATACCACGATGTTATTTTGACCACCCAGATGCTTACACCACAAGAAATACAGTGTCATCTATAGGATCTTTTATTTCACTTACAGCAGTCCTAATTATAATTTTTATAATCTGAGAAGCCTTTGCTTCCAAACAAGAAGTACTTCACATAGAACACTCATCGACAAACCTAGAGTAACTTCACGGCTGCCCACCACCATATCACACATTTGAAGAGACCACTTTCATTAAAGTAAAATAATAGAAGAAGGACTCTAACCCCCCAAAACTGGTTTCAAGTCAGTGCCATAACCTCTGTCTTTCTCAATGAGATGTTAGTAAATAAATTACATAACTTTGTCAAAGTTGAATTATAGACTAATCTTTATATATCTTATATGGCTTATCCATTCCAACTAGGCTTACAAGGTGCTTCAACACCTATTATTGAAGAACTAATAAACTTCCATGACCACACACTCACAGTTGTATTCCTAATTAGCTCTTTAGTACTTTATATCATCACACTTATACTAACAACCAAATTAACTCACACTAGTACTACAGATGCCCCAAAAGTAGAAACAATCTGAACCATTTTACCCACCATTATCCTTATTTTAATTGCCCTCCCCTCCCTTCAAATTCTTTATATAATAGACAAGATTAATAACCCAGCCATTACAGTAAAAACTATGGGTCATCAATGATATTGAAGCTATGAGTATACAGACTACAAAGACCTTTGCTTTGATTGATACATAGTCCCCAACCGCCAACCTAAAACCAGGAGAATTACCATTGCTAGAAGTAGATAATTGAGTGGTCCTTCCCATAGAACTAAATGGAGAGAAACTCCCAGCTATTCCACTGAAATCAGGAGCAAGACCATGTTGTCCACTGTCTCCATATCTATTCAATATAGTTTGAGGTCCTAGCTAGAGCAATAAGACACCAAAAGGGGATACAAGTTGGAAAAGAAGAAGTCAAAATCTCACCATTTGCTGATATGATAGTTTACATAAGTGATACCAAAAATTCTACTAAGGAACTTCTACAACTCATAAACACTTCCAGTATGTAGCAGGATACAAGATTAACTAAAAAAAAAAATCAGTAGCACTCCTGTACACAGATGATAAAGGGGCTGAAGAAGAAAGAATCAACAACCTTCACAATAGCCAAAATACCATAAAATATCTTGGAGTAACTCTAACCAAACAAGTGGATGACTTGTATGACACGAACTTTAAATCTTTGAAGAAAGAAACTGAAGAAGACAGCAGAAAGTGGAACAATCTCCCATACTCTTGGGTCAGCGGAATTAACATAGTAAAAATGGCAATCTTTCAAAAGCAATCTACAGATTCAACACAAGGGCCATTAAAATCCCAGCAAAATTCTCCACAAACCTTGAAAGAACAGTACTCAACTTCATATGGAAAAGCAAAAAACCCAGGATAGCCAAAAGAATCCTGTACAATAAAAGAACTTCTGGAGACATCACAATCCCTGACTTCAAACTCTATCTACTACAGTGCTACAGTACTGAAAACAGCCTGGTATTAGCATAAGAACAGATAGGAGGACCAATGGAATTGAATAGAAGACCCAGATATCAATCCATACATCTTCAAATACCCGATTTTTGACAAAGAAGCAAAAAATATCAAATGGAAAAAAGAAAGCATATTTAACAAGTGGTGCTGGCATAGTTGGATATCAACATGTAGAAAAATAAAAATAGATCCGTATCTATCACCATGCACAAAACTCAAGTCCAAATGGATCAAAGACCTCAACATAAAGCCAGCCACACTGAACCTCATAGAAGAGAAAGTGGGAAGTACACTAAATGCATTGGCACAGGAGACCACTTCCTAAATATAGCTCCAGCAGCACAGACACTGAGAGAAACAACTAATAAATGGGATCTCCTGAAACTGAAAAGCTTCTGTAAAGCAAAGGACACTGTCAACAAGACAAAACAACAGCCTACACAATGGGAAAAGATCATCACTAACCCAACATCAGACAGAGGGCTGATCTTCAAAATATACAAAGAACTCAAGAAATCGGTCACCAAAAGAACACATAATCCAATTTTTAAAAATGGAGTACAGACCTAAACAGAGAACTCTCAACAGAGGAATCTAAAATGGTTGAAAGACACTTAAGGAAATGGTCAACATCCTTAATCATCAGAGAAATGCAAATCAAAACAACTCTGAGATTCCATCTTACACCTGTAAGAAGGGCCAAGATCAAAAGCACTGATGACAACTTATGCTGGAGAGGTTGTGGGAAAAAGGGAACACTTTTGCATTGCTGGTGGGAATGCAAGCTGGTATAACCCCTTTGGATGTCAGTGTGGCAATTTCATAGAAAATTAGGAAACAACCTTCCTCAAGACCCAGCAATACCACTTTTGGGTATATATCCAAAGGACGCTCAATTGTGCCACAAGGACATGTGCCCAGCTATGTTCATAGAAACATTGTTTGTCATAGCCAGAACCTGGAAACAACCTAAATGCCCCTTGACAAAAGAATGGATGAGGAAAATGTGGTACATTTATACAATTTATTACTATACAGCAGAAAAAAATGACATCTTGAATTTTGCAGGAAAATGGATGGAGCTAGAAAACATTATATTGAGTGAGGTAACCCAGACACAGAAAGAAAATTACCATATGTACTCACTCATAAGTGGCTTTTAAACATTAAGCAAAGAAAACCAGCCTACAAACCACAATCCCAGATAACTTACACAACAATGAGGACACTAAGAGAAACATACATAGAGCTAGTCTACATGGGAAGTAGAAAAAGACAAGATCTCCTGTGTAAATTGGGAGCATGGGAACTTTAGGGGAGGGCTGAAGGGAGGAGGGGAGAGGCAGGGAAGGGAGCAGAGAAAAATGTAGAGCTCAATAAAAATCAATAAGAAAATTTCCAGGAAGAAGATGGGGCCCCACAACAACAACCTGATTCAAATCATGATGTCATGATGCTGATTGCACTACTACAAGATCTGTTTGGGTACCAGCTGCTCAAGATGGTTCCAACTTAGTTAGCTGAAATGGTGCACTTTCTTACAATATTCTGGCAGACCTCCAAATAGGAAGCTCAGAAAAACCATCCCAAATACTCAGAGACTATTTGCAGTTATACCAGAAAGTAATCTTGGAAGTTAACCTTCATTTTACCTTCATAGGATCCCATAGAAAGAACATCTCCCCGCCTCCTTGACTGCCAGATGTGTTTCTAGATGACGACATCCCCTCTCCCAACAGTTTGTCCTCAGGGTTAGGAACATCATTTAGGGGTTGATTATAATTGGTATAGGGATGGGAGGAAATTTTATAAGCTCAGGGATTTCTTTGGGGAAAAAAGGGAAAAATTGGGTGGGATAATAGATTAATGTGAGCTTACACTAATAATAATATTGAATAATAGAGTGAATACTTACAAGTTATTATTTATAGGCAATTACATTAGTATAGATTCTTGTATATTGATACAAAGTTAAATTACATTTAATATTACATGCATGCATGCTTCTACCTCTGCTTAACACATTTTTATATATTGATATATATTTATCATATTGCAATGTACATTTCTACCTCTGATCAAGATACATTGTGTACATTTGTGGTCATTGTCCTCATTTGTTGCACAACTGTTTATTGTATAAGATTCTAGTATGAATTCTTAGTCTTTAAGTTATATAGGTATTAAGAATCATAGATCAATAGTCATCTTTGTTTGTCGTACTTATAGTTAGACTAATCAGGTTCTTTAGATACATAGAGATTTTATTCTGCATATTCAACCACTTCAAAGAGCTGTGGAATATGGCATTTAAATAACTTAGGGTTCTATTGAAGTGAGACATGATTGCTCCTGGCAGCACCAATCTATTCCTGAGAGAATGTTGAGCACCGAATACACTCCACTTGGAGCTTGTTTTCTTCTTGGCAAAACTAGCCTTTGGGCAAAGAAATGCCTATGTCTCAACTACTGACAAGGTACATGGTACCTGGAAATGGATAAGCAGGACTGTCAAATCTTGCCAAGATAGGGTAAGACAGTTTTGAAAATTTTTCTCCTTCTGAAAAGGATCTGTCAGTTATTCTTGGCCTTAGCCAAAGCTGGTTGCTTCAACGTTGCAACACACACTGCAGTAGAGTAGATAATGAGAGACACAACACTGTGGACCACTGCGATAGAGTAGATAATAATAGACACGACACTGTGGACCACTGCGATAGAGTAGATAATGAGAGACACAACACTGTGGACCACTGCGATAGAGTAGATAATAATAGACACAACACTGTGGACCACTGCGATAGAGTAGATAATAATAGACATGACACTGTGGACCACTGCGATAGAGTAGATAATGAGAGACACGACACTGTGGACCACTGCGATAGAGTAGATAATAATAGACACGACACTGTGGACCACTGTGATAGAGTAGATAATGATACATACAACACTGTGGACCACTGCGATAGAGTAGATAATAATAGACACGACACTGTGGACCACTGTGATAGAGTAGATAATGATACATACAACACTGTGGACCACTGAGATAGAGTAGATAATGAGAGACACGACACTGTGGACCACTGCGATAGAGTAGATAATAATAGACACAACACTGTGGACCACTGTGATAGAGTAGATAATGATACATACAACACTGTGGACCACTGAGATAGAGTAGATAGTAATAGACACGACACTGTGGACCACTGAGATAGAGTAGATAATGAAGTATTTTCTCTGAATTTGTCAAATGCAAATGGGCTAGACATTATTAATGTAATTATTGCCTATATATACTGTACAAAGTTATTGTACTTATTGTATATAGTTTTTCTCAGTTATAACCTTCACTTTTTATTTGGAAAGAGGGATGTTGTAATATTTGTTTATGTTCTGACAAATAAAGTTACCTGGAGAAGAGAAGGCAGAACTAGCTACTAATTAACCATAGAGGCCTGGAGGTCTGCACAAACAGGAGACAGGAAGTGATAAGGTGGGCTATAGACAGTCTGAGGATTTGGAGAGGGAGGAGGTGACTGTGGCTGCTCCTTTGCTTCTCTGATCTTTCAGCATTTTACCCAGATATCTGACTCTGAGCTTTTATTTTAAGACAATTAGGATCACGCTTCAGTCATACCCATTCCAACAAAGCCACACTTCCTAATACTGTCTCCCCATGTGGGATTATGGAGTTAATTACATTCAAACTACCACAGTCAGTAAGTGTTGCATACACCTACTGTCAGTAAGAAGAGTGTTTCCTTATTAAATAATTGTTTTTGTAGTATACACCCAAAGAGAAGTTCAGCAGTTAGGAGTGGTCATTGCTTATATAAAGACTCCACATGTACTTCCTAGCACCCACATGACTGTGACTTCAGTTCCAGAGGTTCCAGCACACTCTTCTGGCTTTCATGGGCACCAGGAACACATATAGTATACATATATACATACAAGCAAAACACTCATACACATAAAAATAAGTAAATCTTTAAAAAAAACATATTGTCAGGACCAGGTATGGTGCTTATGCATTTAATTCCAGCACTTGGGGGGCAGAGGCAGGGGATCTCTGTGAGTTTGAAGCCAGCCTGGTCTAGAGAGTGAGTTTCAGGAAGGTTTCAAAATACAGACAAACCCTGTCTCGTAAAATCAAGCAATAAATAAATATAAAGTAGATCCTAAATATTTCCTTCCCACCTTGTAAAGCTCATTTTTCCAAAAGAAACTGGTGGGATGTCACTCTTCTATGTAGATGTGTATTCAAGCAGTTTATCTAAAACACCAAGATTATTTGTCCCCTTTTCACAGAGACTTTGGATGCAGAGATCTTTATTATTTTTGTCCATCAATTTACTGAAACTATAGGTCTCTTCTCTAGAAAAAAAATGTCCCTGTACACATGTTATAACAGTTCCATTCTAATATGTATGGTCATTTAGTATCCAGAAATTCAGGGACTGGTTTTAAACATCTCGAGGAGCAGTGTTTGAACTCCCAGGCATCTCAGATGCCAGCTGATACTTTCCCCCCTCAGCAGGGATGTTCAGTTAAGCCCTGTCAGAGCTAACTGTCCCAGCAGAAATGATACCTCTCACTGCGTCCCCTTTACACCTCAGTGGCCACAGCTTCTGTTGAGCCTGGGTAAATGACAATCTGTGTGGTAATAAATGTAAACCTATCTGGGGACAGCTAGCCTCTGTCAACAGGTGACACTGGGTTCTTGACAAGCCTGGCTCCCAGATTGCAGAACAATGCTCCTCCGGGAGGGACGGCTGTGACATAGCACTGGGGCCACTTCTGGGGGGGGTGACACTTGAGGAGACTGGCTGCAGTAGGCCACCAGCCACTTCAAAGTATCAGAGAAGGCAAGTTGCAGGGACTCCCTTGGTGACTTTTTTCATATATGGCAGCAGGTGTTCTCTTCAGTCCCCATATTGAAAGTCAGCTTCTATATTTTGGGACCCAGGGTACCCGCCCGTAATATGCTGGTGTCTGGGTAAAGATACAGATTACACACTGGGTCAGAGCCCAGAGAGTAAGACGCCTTGAGGAAGTATTCTCAACCTGTGGGACGCGGCCCCTAAGTGTCGAATGGCCGTTTCACAGGGGTCACCTATCAGATATCTTGAATATCAAATGTTTATAGTACAATTCATAATACTAGCGAAATTATAATTATGAAGTAGCAATGAAAATAATTCTATGCTTGAGGTCACCACAACATAAGGAACTGCAGTAAGGGGTTGCAGCTTTAAGGTTGAGAACCTCTCTCTGCTTTAAGGCGAACATTCTCAACAGATCAAAATGTAAGTACAGTGTCTGGTCTGTCTTCTAACTATTCCATTGAATTCACTTTTTGTGCTGCCTATGGACTAGATATGAATAGTCAGAATCGTGATCCATTTTACACCATGTAAGAACAGTGTAAAGACAGTGGATTCTCCGTTGACCGCTCTGTCGCGGGGAAAAACTGAGCGTGCCACATTTGGGGATCAAGGATTCTTACATATGAAGTACGTCTGTGTTGAGTTTCATTACCTCTCCGTAAGAAAGCAGTGAAATGAATTCTATCTAGCTTGCAAGGTTTGGTTGGGCAAGAAAGACAGCTAAAATGCAGTCTTTTACAAGTTTCTTACAAGGAAACATGAGTAGACTTCATGTTTTCTTTCAAACTCCCCTCCTAAGAAGTCGGTCACAGGGGCGCATGCTGTGCTCTAAGAAACACGGCGTTATCTACTAGGCTAGCTAAAGTCCCAAGGACGGCTTTGCACAAAAGTTTCCCTCCTGGGAAAGCGCTTCTCCGGTCCCCTGGAAGAGGGACAGTTCAAAGGCAGCCCGTTCCAGCTGGCATCCCATCGTTTTCTGGGTCACTGCCCTGTTGCACCAGCCACCCATTTGGTTCCGAGAGACCGCAATTCCAGGAAGTTTGTGAAGGACCACACTGCAGTTCTTTGCAACGAGTCTTCTCCTGACAGCGGGGTGAGGCAAGGACAACCTAATAAATTACCTCACTTTTGGCCTTCGGTCCCACCTGGGATTTTTCTCAAGTGCTGCTCAGAATGAGCACCGGTTCCACCTAGTGGCTATTTCTCAAAAAAATACAAAATGCCGCAGTATTTTTGATAACAGCAGGCCATTTGACAACCTAGTAAGATAGTCATTAGCTGTGTGACTCTCAGTTACCGTAACGGTAGCTAGCCCAAATTGAGCTATGCCATAAAGGTAAAATGTGTTGTATTTTAAAAGTCTATTATTAAAAATAACTATGACTGTTCATAATTTTATATCAATTGCATGACTAATGAATGATAGTTTGGCTACATTTGAGTGTGTGTGCGTGCATGAGTGCGCATGTGTGTGATATGCATGTGTGTATGCTGGTGTTCATCTTATTTTTTGAGATGGAGTTTTCCATGGAACTTGGAAGCTCCTGCCTGGCTGCTGAGCCCCCAGGATCCACTGTCTCTGACCCTAGCACTGAGATCATAGGCACACGATGACACATGCCACATTTTTGTGTTCTACATGGGTGTTGGAAAGCTGAACTAAGGTCACCATGTTTGCATTCTAACCACTGATCAGCCTTTCTCTTCTTACTTTTTAAATGTGACTCCTAGAAAACTTAAAATATGTGTGACTCAAATGTGTGGTTCATGCAATTATTTCTATTGAACAGCACATAGAATAAATGTGACTTCATATATTTCTGAATATACATATTTGGAATCCTCGCCACATCAGGATTAATGTGAAGAGATCCAGATTTTGCCTATGTTAGTTCCTCAGGGCCTGAGGAACTCCCAGCAAGCCCCACTGCAGTCTTCAGCCCCACAGCCTTACACCCTCCCTACACGTAGTTCCTCAAAGTCCCACCCCTGCCGCACACCGTAAATTCCTAGGCGTCACTATATACTTTTATCACAGGGAGCTGTAACAGAAATGCAATAAGATGTCAGTGTTTAAAACTTCTATTTTTCTGCATTTGACACACATTTCTGTGATTATAGTTGCTATAACCAAGACACTTGCACCAAAACAGCCTATTTTACGAGTCTAGGACTTTTAGAAAGCAATGGAGACTTCCTCTTAATCATTTACAACTAACACTTAACACAAAGGTTCAGAGGGTTTGTTTTTATGTCCACCACTGGTCTATGTGCTTCTTTATATCAAAATCCTACAAGTCCCTGAGAATGTGTGTTCTGTAATCAAACCCATTTGATAAACAAGAAAGGCAGAGTTCAAGGCCTGGTCTACAGAGTGAGTTCCAGGACAGTCAGAGTTAGATAGAGAATCCTTGTCTCAAAACAACAACAACAAAGGAATCCATGAGTCCAGAATCACTAAGATAAGAAAGACAAAGAAGCATCATTCACAACAGAATGTTGTTGGGCACTGCAGTGTCCTCCTGGAGAGTGAGGAAAAGCACACATTGAGATGGGGTTCACAGACACAGATGCGGGCAGCATATGAATGCAGGGAATGGCACCTTCCACTAAACTGAGGTGTAGCCCTTGCTTCTTGAGCACCTGAGCATGCCTCCAAAGGAGGAGTGGGCCAGTCCTAAGTCTTGGGGGTCTACTTCCTATCAGTGTATGCACCCCACAGTAAGCTTCTTGTCCAAACAAATAAATAAATAAAAGATGGAAGTCGGGTCTAGAGAGATCCAACAGGAAAACTTACTTAGCAATCATGAGAACTGGAATTGAGATCTAAAGAGCCATATAAGAAGCTGGGCTTCCCACACACCTGTAACACCTGTAACCCAAGTTCAGGGGCAGTGGAGACAAGAGGTCTCTGGAACTTGTTGGCTTCCAGCTTGACTCAGATAACATGAGCCCTATGTTCGTGGAGGGTCCCTACCTCAAAAAAATAGGTGGACACTGATAGGTGAAGACACCTGGCCTCTGAACATGTTTACAGGCATGCACACACACACACACAATCTTTTTCTTAAAGGGGGTGGGGCCTGGAGAGATGGATCTGCTGTTAAGAGACTGCTCTTCCAGAGAACTGGAGTCTGTTTCCCAGCACCCATACCAGATGGCTCATAACCCTCTTCTGCAGAGTGGGTCTGGGAGCCCTCTTTCAACCTCTGAAGGCCCTGTATTCAAAACCACCACATACACACATACAAGCAATCAAAAATAAAACAAAAAAGGAATATGAAAGTCATCATGGTCTACGTCATTGCACCAACAGGAAAGAATAATTCACATGAAGTGGCTGACACAGAACTAGGTTTTAGTAAAGATTCAATGCTGTTAGACATCAGTGTGATCCTATACATGTCACATGAAGTGGCTGACACAGAACTAGGTTTTAGTAAAGATTCAATGCTGTTAGACACCATCAGTGTGATCCTATACATGTCACATGAAGTGGCTGACACAGAACTAGGTTTCAGTAAAGATTCAATACTGTTAGACACCATCAGTGTGATCCTATACATGTCACATGAAGTGGCTGACACAGAACTAGGTTTTAGTAAAGATTCAATACTGTTAGACACCATCAGTGTGATCCTATACATGTCAAAGACTGCGGCAGGCCCTGGTCATTCAAAAATAAACTCCATGTTCTGGTAGCAGAGACAGACAAGCTGACAGGGCATTGTCGTAGGCTGAGAATATGGATGTAGAAATACATTTAGAGATTCTGTATCTTTATTCTTCATTTCAGTCACTTGTTCCTACAGAAGCCAGAGCTGGAAAAGTATCTTCCTGCAGCCTCAGGACAATAAACAGCCCAGTCTGAAGTAAGGCCTCCTGAGTCGCATTCAGGTAAGATGTTCCCGATATTAACCTCTCTGAAGGAAATGTCCTGTCTTCTTGCTCCTTCACGCTCTTTGTCTCTGATTCTCGCTTTCTAGAAATTGTTCTCTATGTCAGTGAGCAGAGAGACTGTGTAACTGACCTCCTTGTCTGGTTTATGGGCTCAACTCATTTCTATGGAAGCAACTCCAGGACATGTCCTGGAAGCTGTGAAGCCTACCTTCCTCTCTGGAAAGCAGCAGGGGCTGCGGATGGAGATGGCTGTAGAGGAGGGTGTCTCACGGCATCCAGAAATGGGAAGAGAATCTTCGAGAGGTGACCTGAGAGGAGAAACCCTGACAACAGGCTAGAGAGATTCAGTGTTATCAATACTACCTCTGACAGGAATCAGTACCAGCCCTGAGCTCTGCCAAGTTGGGGCTATGGGTGTGGGCTCCCCATTAACCCTGAAGCAGTCATGCCCTAGATCTGCCCCCAGAGCTCTCGCATGGCCAGCAGAGAGTGCCCACTCACTTCTCCTCCACTTCTCTCCGCCCTCATTTGACCCAAGTGTTTAGCGATACCCACACCTACATTCTGTGCTCACACCAGTGCACACAAACGCACATGTTCCACCTACTTTGATTCACAAGTGCCGAATCGTGAATCCACCAAACAAGCACGCACATGCACACGCACTCACACTTGTTCACGCCTGCTCTCACATACGCACACTCACTCACAATCTCACTCACCCATGATGTCTCACCCACAGCACCTTGCTGATCTCTCTCTGCCAATCTCCAAAAGGAAGATTTGGGCATGATTAGAAAGAATGTCTGTACAATTGGGTATCAGGTTAAAAATTTGTTTACTCTGTCCTGACGGTGGTGGTGCATGCCTTTAACCGCAGCACTCGGGAGGCAGAGGTAGGTGGATCTCTGTGAGTTCAAGGACAGCCTGGTCTAAAAAAGTTTGTTCTACTCAGTTACCAACTTTCAGGAGGTTTTGTAATCCCTCAGACCCAATGACAGGAAGGTGTCTGCTGGGTGAATAGTTTCAACAGTTTATCAATGGGTTTTCTCATGTCTCCCTCTGAAATGCCACTGTGTGTCAATTTCCATTTGCACGCATCCTTTATCAAGTTGAATAAAGTATTCCTTAGTATGAATTCCTTTTTAAAATGCTTATCTAGGGACTGGAGAGATGGCTCAGAGGTTAGGAGCACTGGCTTGCTTTTCCAGAGGACCCGAGTTTGATTTCCAGCACCCACATAATGGCTCAGAACTGTCCGTAACCCCAGTTCCAGGGGATTCAATAACCTCTTCTGGCTTCTGTGGGCACAAGGCACACAAGTGGTTCACAGACATAGATGTAGGTAAAACACCCATATACACAAAATAAATTAAATTTTAATTTTTAAAATGAGAAGAGGGAGGAGGATTAAAAAAAAAAAGAGGTGTGTCTATCCAGGCCTGGTGGGATAGGCCTGCAGTTTCAGCTGTGCTGGAGCCTAAGGCAGAAAACCAGCAAGCACAGCCCAGTCTGGGCTACAGAGTGAATTCAGTGTCAGCCTGTGTAACCTAATGAGACCTTGTCTCAAATAAAAACTAACAGTGCATAGGGACGTAGCTCGGTGGTTGGGTGCTTATCTAGCTTGTAAGAGGGCCTAGCTTCATCTTGTAGAACTGAAGGAGAAAAGAAAGAACTGTGGGGATTCCCAAGAACAAAAGGCACAGATTTACAATGTAACTCAGTGATAGTATGCTTACCTCTCATGCGCAGGGCCTAGAGTTGAACCCCCTGTGCCACATAGGAGGGAGGGAGGGAGGGAGGGAGGGAGGGAGGGAGGGAGGGAGGGAGGGAGGGAGGGAGGGAGGGAGGGAGGGAGGGAGGGAGGGAGGGAGGGGAAGAGAAAAGGCACACATGGCACTTGCCTACCCTGTGCCCCAGGTCCTGGGCAATTTCTGCAGTCAGTGAGTAAGCTGCCATTTGGGATAGAAGCTGCTCAAAGTAGTAATTATGTGTGAATTCCTGTTGGGCCAGCACTTAGCAACTGCAGTCCATCTTCATAGCCCGCAAGAGAACCGTGGACTGGGACTGGGATAATGGGACCGCGGCAGCCTTGGACTGAGGCTCGCTCAAGCGCCCTCCTGACATCTCAGGGTTGAGGCTCATTCGAGGGCCCATCTGGTGACCCTAGGGAGAACAGCTCTTGCAGTCAGAATTGGGGCAGTGCCCCACCCCGCCCCCACCCGCCTCGTTTCTCAAGTCTTCCTTCTTCTCAGACAGCAGGAAGGAGGTCTGTTTCCAACACAGGAGAGAGATGGTCTCCTTACAGGTACCTCAACTAGTGCTTGAACTAATGAAACTGCCATCTCTGAAGGTTAAAGGAACGCCCAACTGTTGGCCATATTATCTGGTTCAGACGGATACTCCCCACACCACCAGAGAACAGGTTTTCCCAGTTGCCTTTGTCCTCCAGCATCAAGCAATCACCGGGTCCATGATACACTAGGAGCCCAACAGACCAGCAGATCAACCAAAGGGTGCTAACGAAACGTTCCTATTTCAATCTTTTCAGGGTTTCTAGGAACCAAGCAGAGAAAACCTCCATGTGAAACCTGCCTTGACCACCTTTCCCTGGGGTTGAGAAAGAAAGCTCAGCGGGACTCAGGTAGTGATGTCCAGGGACACATTCTGAAGGATGTATGTCTCAGCACAGAGTGCAGCTGGCAGCTGCAGAAACAAATGAGAGCATCTTTCCATAAGAAGTGGCAGTGAGGAGTATGTGCTTGAGAAACACCTGCCTTTGGAAAACTAGTGTTTTCACCTCCACACATAGCAACATCATTCACATTAGCCAGAAGGTGGGGACAACCCGACCGTGGTGAACGCATACAGCAATGCTCTGTACATACAGTGGAGCATTATTCAGCCTTAAAGGGCAAGGAAACTCAGACACCTACTCCCACATGGAAGAAGCCTGAAGACGTTACACTAAGTGAAGAGCCAGTCACAAAAGGGCAAAGGCTGTGTGGTTCCCTTTATTTGAGTTATAAGAGCTGTGAGGTCACAAAGATAGAAGAGAAGGTACAGCAGTAGTTGTCAGGGACTGCGGAAAGGAAGGAATTATGAGTATAGAATTTCACTTTCACAAGATAAAGAGTTCTGGACATTGGCTGCACAGCCCTATGATTGTATTTAACACTGCTGAATTCCATACTCTGAAATGGTTAACACGATCAACTTTATGATATGTGGTATACATGTGTGTCATGAATGCATATCTGTGCATACATTTGGAGACCACAGGAAGACATCGAATGTCATGCTCTATGGTTCACCACCTTATTTTCTTGAGACAGGGTCTCTCACTGAATCTTCAGCTAGCCTGATAGCCAGGGAGTCCCAGTGATCCTCCTGTTTCTGCTACTCATCACCCAGTGCTTGGTTACAGGCACGGAAGACGAGGCCCAGTTTTTTACATGGTTTCCAGGGTTCTAGCAGTTTGAACTCGCGTCCTCAGGCTGGCATAACAAGCATTATTTACCACTAAGTTATGTCCTCCAGCCCCAACTACGTGTATTTCGCTATAATTTAATAGTTACTTTATTTTATTTTAAATTATGCGAGAATGCGTGCTGTGGTATGTGGTGGTGCGTGTAGGTGTCTGGAAACTATGAGAGGGTATTGGTTTGCCTGGAGTTGGAGTTAACAAGCTGCCTGACATAGGTCTTGGGAACCAAACCTGGGTCCTCTGAAAGCCAGCAGGCACTCTTAACCATCAAGTCATTTCTCCAGCCCCACACAATTCTATGTTTTTCTCAACATTTTCTTTGAGACTGGGTCTTATGTAGCCAAGAATGTCCTTGAATCTCCTGCCTCTACTCACCCCCCACCCCCATTAGCTGGGATTAGAGGCATTTCATCATACCCTGTTTATGTGTTACTGGGATTGATACCTAGGGCCTCATGCTTGCTAAGCAGGCACTCAGACGACTGAGTTATATCCCCTCCTTTCCATGACTTTAATTGTAATCTGTTCCATTTGCTGACTGGGTTGTGGATTTCCCTGTTTCTCAGGCCAGTCCGTCCTATGGGTTGGTTTGAACATCTGGTCTCCGAGCAGCTTTGATAGGAGCAGATAGAGGCTCCTCCTACAGGATGTAGACATGTGAGCCCTTGGTAGCAGCAGTGGACAGCCTCGGGATGGCTGAGAACGGTTGAGTGCTGCTCTTCTTCACCCTGGCCTCAGCAATGAATGGATCCACAGAGAACTTACTTTTCCTGCCCACACAAAAGCAAAAACATTCTCTCTCGGCTGTCTGTAGGCACGATGTTTGCTCTGGCTGAGCTGCAGGACTGTCCAGGTAGGAAATAAGGTATAGGCTCTGATGTCCTCTACGGCAGGCTAAACAACAGCCCTACAAAAACACCCGCATCCTACTTTAGGGACCGTGAGTGGCTTACAGGTGATGTGCTCCAGTGAAGGATCCTGCCATGGGGAGATGACCTTAGGTTGTCTGGATAGGCCTAGAAATGTCCACAAGGATCGGAAAGAAGGCTGAGGAGAGGTGTTGCAGATTGCTGCCATCCAAGTATAAACGTCTGACTTCAAAGAGAGCTGAGACCACTTTCAAGAGACTTCAGAACTGGGCCTGTTGAATGTTGATGCTCCCTCAAAAAAGAGGGGTAAAGAGGATCACTGGACCTTCATCTGAGATTCTGACCACACTGCCTCCTAGACCTTCTGGCCTGCTGTATATTATTCTGCCCTAATTGCATGTGACTTCATGGCCCTGGGAAGTGCTACAGTATATAGGCCATGGAAGGTTAACTGAAGGGGTGATTCCATCAAGCTGGAATGAGACTTCACAGTGATGTAGTTGCTTTGGGGTCCCTATGCTCCTGTAAGCAACTCCTCATCCATGCACTGAAAGAAAGCCCAGTAAGATCATTGGCTTCCCAAGTTGGTAGACTTTTAACTGGGGTTTCCCTCCTGTCCACCAGTTCCCAAATAACCACTCTGAGGCTTAATTTTCATTACAAACTATTTGGGCTATTAGTTCATTCTTATTATTAACTAGCTCTTACAACTTAAATTAACCCATTTCTATCCTATATTTTACCATGAGACTTGTAGCTTGTTACCTCACATCTTGCTTCCTCTAGTGGCTGCTGGTATCTCCCAGTTCTGCCTTCTTTCTCTCTGTATCTCTGTTTAGATTTCCTGCCTGGCTATATTCTGCCTGGCTATTGGCCAAATTAGCTTCTTTATTAACCAATAATAACAAAATATATTCACAGCATACAGAGGGAGATCCCACATCATCTCCCCTTTTCTGTCTATTTAAAAAGAAGGGTTTTAACTTTAACATATTAAAATTTCATATAACTAAACAGGTATCAAGCAAGGATTACAGTTATAATATTTAGTCTATTTGTATTTGGCAAAATTAAAGAAAACACACTATAATCTATTCTATATTTTAGATTCATTCATTTTAAGGAGACAGGGGAGAGGGGGCTTGTCAGATCCAGGGGCCCAAAACAAGCAGCCACAGACTTTGAGACAGACTGTTATTGGTGCCCTGAAGCAAGGGGGTAGATGTTTGTTCTAGGTCTCTGGGGAAAAGAGTTCCTGAAACACAAGGTTGTGGTAAAGGTAAAGGTGCCCCATCGCTGCTGACACTGAAGACAAAGGAAAGCTGTTGGTCCCCAAGTGAAGGAATGTGGCTTTAGAAGCTGGGAAGGGAGGGACAAGGAACCAGACTCTCCCTAGAGACCCTGCTTCCAATCTTCAAATCAACAGGACCCTAAGAGAATAAACACTTTAAGTTGCCAGGAAATGTGTTATAGCAGCCAGAGGAAACTAATACACTCCAGAAGAGAAGCTGGCTGGTCCCTTATTATTCTTTTTAAAAAAAGCGGGTGTGTGTGGAGACGAACGCAAGACAGACAGACACGTACACGCAGCTCCACATGGGTGCGTTTTAATGGGGGAGGATAACATGGAAGGGGGGGAGGTGTGCACGACACACGAGGAAAATGGCAAAAGAGGCCGGGCCTCGTGGAGGGTTGCCTTTTAACAGGAAGCGCAAGAGTGTCTGGGAAGAATGTCCTATACCTGCGCGCGCAGGTGTGTGCACAGGTGTCCGTAATCCAGGAGGAGTCTGGGAGTTGTAGTTTCCAAAGGAACAACATCCCTGACCTCTCTCATTCCAGCATACTTCAGAAACTCCAGAAGAAGATGGGTGGACAGTCTAGATTCACAGGAATACAGGCACTTAGGTGCTAGGAGAACAGAGGCCTAGAAGAAGAAGCATGGGAAAGGAACATCCTTGTGAACTGGAACATATGCAATATGAACCCTGAGAAGCTGCCCTTGGGATGCAGTCATCCAGATGAGCAAGGTCATGTTCAGGAGCAAGAAAAGATATCAGGGTGCTGATGGTGGTGAAGCCCACACAGAAGATGAACCTGGAGCTTAGGAATAGAATCAACATCCCAAACTTCTAGAAAATGCAAAGGCTCTAGTTGATTGAATCCTTGATGCTGCTGAGAGTCCTCACTGTGACAGTCCTCCGCCCATCTGGTCCCCAGCTTAGCCTTGTCTCCACCCAGCCTCATCAAAACTGCCAACTCCTGAGCATCCACCATGTGCAGCAGGTCCCATGGGCTCTTCTAAAGAACTCCATTGCTTTCCTTTGATCATGCAGACTCGTTGTCTCACACATTTCATTCTTGTCTCCTTCCTTGACCATCTCTCTGGACTGCCTGAAGGCAGTGTGTGAAGTATGATACATAAATAAACAAGCCCCCGACAGCGTGGCAAATGCCTGTGACCTCAGCTTTCAAGAAGGTGGGCAGCTGTTGTAAATTCAAGGCCAGCTGGGCTACACAGGAAAGCCTATCAATAAAAAGAAGGGTCCTGGGGAGATTTGCCCAGTCAGTAACATGTTTAGTGCTTCACTGCAATCCCAGTGCTCACACAAGGAGATGGGAGTCAAAGTTCAAAGGTCATTTAGCCTTCAGTGTGAGACAGTGAATGACAGAGACCCTACCTCAAACAAAATGGTAACCAATCAGTTGTGCTTTGACCTCCACGTGAACACTGTGACGTATCTCTCTCTCTCTCATCTTCCACACACACAGTTACCAAAATGGACAAAAACTTCTGCAGCTGGGTGTTGATGGTACATGACTCTAATTCTAGCACAAGTCCATGTGTGCATGCACTGAGCTGCATGCCATTGTGGACTGCTGTGCTCTGGGCATGCCATAGTCACAACTATCTTGAATTCAGAGAAGCAGTGATAAGTCACAAGAGACCTTCACCGTATTAGAACCTCCTGAGAAGTCAATTCCCTCCTGAGAGGAAGGGAGGGTCCACTCCCTCTTGGGGAGTGGGTCATAAGATGGCATATGGAATTCCACCCCTCACTAAGGTTATGTAAGTGGCTAACTATTGAGGGGGAGCAGAGACTATTCTTCAGTGATGTAACTGCCCCTAAGTTGCTCGTGCTCTTGTATTTAACCCCTAAGCCATGCTTCTCGAAGTAAGCCCAGTTAAACTCACTGGTTCATCAAGTTGGACTTGTTTGGGTCATGTTTCTGACCTGTCGTTGGGGCTGTATCAGGGAAATAAACATCAGTTCATGGCTCCCCAGGAAGATCAAATGCCTCGCTGCAGTAGTGTTGTGTATGTGTGGCCTTTCTATGAGGAATGGCTAGTCAGAATTTCCCACTGCTGGCTGACTCTGGACAAGCTCGGTGCCCAGTTAAAGGGCCCTTTGCCTCTCTTTGGGTGCTGTCGTTTTTCCTACCTAGGGTTTTGTCTAGGGCTCCAGGTGTGTGGCTTGGAGATAGGGAGAAGTGAGTCCACAGGCTGTCCAAAAAGAACCTGGAGAGAATCCTGACATAGACCAAGGTGTGGGCAGCTCTGGTGTAGCCTTAAGGTCTAGGACTCTGAATCTGAGTCCAGTTCCTTACCTGGGAGCCGGAGAAGGGGCAGCCTCTGGTGGCTCCACAGGGAAGCTAAGCATGAAAGTCACCAGATTTCGACAAAGTCAATGAAAACTTGCAAATGAATGAGGCTACATCACTAACTTTTCTGTGACCTCTGAAAGGGAAGGGGCAGGTAGTGACACAAGAGCCTGCTTTGCCTGCTTCTGTGGGGAGGTACAGAAGGGTTAAAAAAACAACAACCCAAATCCCTGCTCAGATCTGCCTGTGTGTCCTGTTTTCCCTTAGGCTGCACAACCTCCTTAGCTTTGGCCAGAAGCTGTGTGACCCTGAGCAATGGCTTAACCTTCTGCAGATGGCTGTCTCTCAGAGGGAGGGAATATTTGCTGTTGATGATGACAATGGCTCCCATTTATCAAGCGAGGTTCCACTGCCAGGTTTAAGGCTGAGAACTCAATACGTTTTCATTTAAGCCTTTCAACACCTCTATGACATAGACTTTATTATACTTTTTAAAATCTTATCAGAAAGCTGAACCTCAGATATGTAAAACTGTTTGTCTGAGACCTCATGGCCAATGCTCCAGAACTCAGGATTTGAGTTGAGAGAGCAGACTCCAGTCTCAAGGTCTCAGCTAACCCTGGATCAGAATTCTTGGAAGAGAATGTATGGGCAGATTGGTTGGCAAAGGATTACCAAGTGTATTTAATAGCTTATATAAAAGATTGTTGATTTTTAGAAAAGAAAGTTTTAAATAGTGTTTAAAGTTTGATATACATCCCTGATAAAACTAGGTCAATGAAACAAAAAGCAGTATACAAAAATGGAAATACTACTAAGAGAAAAAGTTTATTAACCTAGTAATAAATACAAATTAGTATGTGTGAGGGAGAACGGGAAGAGAGTGGTCTGAAAGTCGAAAGCAGCCCTGGGGAGACTGGGAACTGTGAGAAATAAATGTCCATGATTTATAAACCCTCAGTCTGGGACAGTCTGTTAATGTAGCCAAGAGAACTAAGATTTCGTATTAGCTACAAGGAAGAAGAAAAATTGTGCAATATAGAAAGAAACATAATCATAGTTCAATGCACACAACAAAAAAATTATAACTGTGCACTGCTGTTAGCTTATCAAACTAGAGAGGATAAAGTGGCAACTGGAGCGTAATTGATTTAATGTACTCCTAATTTGTTGCTATTGTGTTCTTGGGATGAATATTTAGGTGTCTGATAAAAAAAAAGCAATAAACATTTTTATGATAATTGCCAAGGCAAAGTCAATTGCAAGCGGCCAGGCTTGTTGGGGATTGAGGAAATCCGGCGTCAGAGAAGCCAGGACTGGGGGGTAGGGTGGGGGGGGATGGGAGCGTGGGTCCCCCCCCGCGGGGGGGCGTGGCCTGGGTCGTGAGGTGGGGCGAGTGAGGACCACAACTCCCAGGCTCCCGCGCGCCGCCACGCCCTGGCCACGTGAGCCGCGCGCGGGGTGCGGTAGCAGCTGCAGCCTTACCTAGCCAAGTCCGGAGCCGCGAGCGGACTGACGCGACCCGGGCGGCCGCCCAGTGCGCGCACCAAGGCGGTGAGTTCTGTGTTGCGCAGCGGAGGGGACGGAGATGGGCGGCTGTGCGGCCCTCCGGGAGATCTTCGCAGTCCCTGGCCCCGGGCTAGAGAGGAGGTTGTGTCAGCGACGCTGTCACAGCTGGAGTAGGGCTGGGGGCGCTGCAGGTGAAGCTGGCTGTTGCTCTGGAGTTTGTTTGTCCCCTCCTGCAGGGTGTCAGTCACTACAACCAGGCCAGCCCCAGTGGGTCAGGTGGGTGGGGAGAGTGAGGACAGCTGTCCGCGGTCTCTTCCCGGGATCTAGCCAGATTCGAGGCATTGCGGATAGGTTTCCTCCAAGGGGAGGCCCGGCGGGGTTCAGCGCAGCCCACGCGCGTGCACTGAGCACAACACACCCCCAGATCGGCCTGACCTGGGCACGTTCTTGGGTCTGTTTCTTTAAAACTAGCGACTTCCCCATCCTTCTTGCCCCCGGAATCTGAAAGTAGCGTTTTTTAACAGACGTCTTTTCCTGGTGAAGTTCTCCCTTAGAGAGAATGACGCTTGCTTCCTCTTTGAGGAAATCCTATCAGGTTCTTCATCTCACAAAGAATGTCTCGGAATCTAAGACAGGAAGCCCACCCAGGCTGTTTGGTAGAGAGGCACTCCACCTTCTGCTGATCCTCTTACACGGAAAATAGATGGGAACCCCTTAATAAAGGTGCCCAGGCAGTCAACGGCAGCACACGGGCTTTCGTCCCTTTCTGAAGTGTCTGGTTAAAAAACGAAGGCACTTTTCTTCAAGTTTAACCCCAAATGAGAAAAAAGAAAAGAAGCCTTTGTGAATGACTCTGGTTTTGGGCACGGTCCCTCCACTGTGAGGTGCCGCCCTTCATAAAGCACAGATAAACTGCCGGAGACACAGATTTATTATCCCCAGTGGGAACACAACTGGCGCCCTGCGCTTACATATCTCAACACAAGACCTGCCAACTAAAGCTACAGTCCCTTCCTGTAAGTCGTTCAAAATACAGAAGGAGTGAGGAAGGCAGGGGCATCGGAGGTTCTGAACTTTGTAGGAAAGTGGAATCGTTCCATATGGTTGGCAAGTTGAGGACACCCTGCCTTCTGGCTTCCCAGCTGCCTCCTGCTTCCCAACTGTCCCAGACACTTGCCTCCCCTCCCACAGGTGGCTTTGTTCCCTCCCCAGGTCACCCTGCCTCTCTGCTTCTGCCTGCAATCATTCCCCTGCTAAGCAATTCGAATGCCATCAGCCTTCTCTCAGTGATTTGCATCCTCAGGGTCTACACATTCCTAGCACATGGAAAGGAGAAACTGTTGGGAGAAGTTTGCTGTCTGTAGGTCTTTCCATGGGCAGCAAAAGGTGTTGACTGCTTTTTTGCTCCTGAGGTAGTTGGCCTGGACCCAAGGATGATAGAATAAAATGAGTTGTGGAAACTTCCAGAGTGACTAAGTTAGCTATTGGACACATGCCATCCATGCCTACTGCTTTACCAGCCAGACTGGGCAGAGTGACAGACACAGCCTCCACCTGGCAGGGTGGGGCCAGAGGCCTCTGCAGCTGCATCCTTGGGATACATGGAGTTCCCCTGTTGTTTGCATCATCATATTATTTTTTTAAAAAAATATTTATTTATTTATTTATTATGTATATAATATTCTGTCTGTGTGTATGCCTGCTGGCCAGAAGAGGGCACTAGACCCCATTACAGATGGTTGTGAGCCACCATGTGGTTGCTGGGAATTGAACTCAGGACCTTTGGTAGAGCAGGCAATGCTCTTAACCTCTGAGCCATCTCTCCAGCCCTCATCATATTATTCTTGTGTGAGCATTTTTCCAGGTCATCAGCTGTTCATTTTGAAATTCTAACAAGGTGTCTCAGGATGGTGGAACTCAAAATGATTTTCCTATTTGGTACTATTGTAACTTTCTATGTTTGCCAACTACTACTTTCATATTAGGGAGATAAACTGCTTATCGTTCAACATGATTTTGAAGTTGTTACATAATTTACCTGGCCAACTCCAGCTAAGTAGGCTGGGGACATGGTGGTTTCGACTATTTCTCCAACATACCGCCACAGATTCTTGCTCCAGAAATACCCAGAGTGCTTATGAAACATGCTGCAATTTGAAGAGTGACTCATGCTTTCTAGAAAGTCCCGTGACTGAATACATAGACCTTTACACAAGACCCTGCTAACAGTTCAGGAGCTGAGCGCAGCGCAAGCCTGTGCAGCCCTCGAAGGTATGTTTTCAAACTATACCATGCCCTGTGCTCATCCGAACCTCTTCCCCTGGGTTCTGATTGACAGGTCTAAGGAGCCCAGGCACTGAATTTTCAGTAAAGCTCTGAGGTCCTAAGGGAACATGACATCCTTCACTAAGCTACCTGGGCAGCGTGGGACTTGTTGACAGTCTCTGCCCTCAGTGGTTCACCTGTAATTCCCTGTGTGTGTGTGGAACCAGGATTTCACAGGTCTGTGGTCCGCCCAGGCGTCTTTCCTTCTCACCTCTACCCTCTTGCTTTGCATCCTGTTTACCAGCTGTAGTGCCTTAAGCACTGGCTTTTCTTCCCTGTCCTCACATACCATGGTCTTGTTTGCTTTGTTTCTTTCTCCTTGAAGGCCTAAGCACCACCATTGTGATTGCATGGATGTCTTTATCCTTACAGATTTTTCTCCTTTCCTAGCTTCTTCCCTTTTTTTCTCCCAGTGTGACTTGTCTCTGCCATTTTCACATCTTTTTTGGAAATGTTAAAACTAACAATCAAAGACTCAGTTGATCAAGTGCTTGTCTAGCACACATGGGGTCATAATTGAATCCCCAGTGCCACAGAAACCTAGTGTGGTGGTTCATTCTTGTTATCCCAGCACTCAGAGGCTGGAATTAGAAGGATCACAAGTTCAGAATCATTCTCAAATTCAAGGCCAGCCGGGACTATGCAAGACCCTGAACAAAACAAAAATGTAATGGTTCCGCAGTTAAGATTGTGTTCTGCTTTTGCAGAGAACCTAGTTGGGGTCCCAGAACGCATGTCATCTGTGGGTAGCCACAACTACCTGCAAAACTGTAGCTCCAGGAGGAGTCTGGGACCCTCTTCTGTGGGCACATGCAAAAGCTCACACACAGGTTCACACTTATACACATAATTAAAAATAAAAGTATTTTTTGCCAGATAAAGTGTTGCATGCCTTAACCGAAACACTTGGGAGGCAGAGGCAGATAGATCTGGTATATGTAGCAAGTTCCAATACATGGTGAAGCTCTCTCTCTCTCCATATGTATGTATGTATGTATGTATGTAGTATAGAACAAAAAGAAAAAAATTTTTCCACAAATTAGTTTTGTTTACTTATGTCGAATGAGGGTCAGGTTTGAAGACATGAGTTCTATCCCTGCTGCTGCCACACCTCACAGTATAACCCTGGGCATGCCATAACTTCCTCGTGGGCTTCCTTAAAGGTTGTGTTGAGAGCACAGAATCTGAAACCAGTTTGCCTGGGCAAAATCCTGCTGGCCAAGATGCAAACAGATATGAGAAAAGATCAGCACTCTCCCGGGTTAGAGTCTGTCCAACAAGAAAAGGAATGGGCAGGATATGAGAAAAGATCAGCACTCTCCCGGGTTAGAGTCTGTCCAACAAGAAAAGGAATGGGCAGGAGACAGGGCTCTAGGTTCTGCCTTCTGGCAGGAAAGAGAACTGTTGAGCTATTCCAGCTTCCCCCAGACTTGATAACAGAGTCGTCTCTCAAACTGTCTTAACAGCCTGTGATTCTCATAGAATACTTTAGGTTTTGGGGAGAGGGAGCGGTATTTGTGTTTTGTTTTGTTTTGTTTTTTTAGAGGCGAGGTTAAAACTCTTTTTTTTAAAATTGATTTTTATTGAGCTCTACATTTTTCTCTGTTTCCCTCCCTGCCTCTCCCCTACCCTTCAACTTTCTCTCAAGGTCCCCATGGTCCCAATTTACTCAGGAGATCTTGTCTTTTTCTACTTCCCATGTAGATTAGATCTATGTGTGTCTCTCTTAGGGTCCTTATTGTTGTCTAGGTTCTCTGGGATTGTGATTTGTGGGCTGGTTTTCTTTGCGTTATGTTTTAAAACCATTTATGAGTGAGTACATGTAATAATTGTCTTTCTGGGTCTGGGTTTGCCTGCAAAATTCAAGATGTCATTTTTTTTTTCTGCTGTGTAAATGTACCACATTTTCCTTATCCATTCTTCAGTCGAGGGGCATTTAGGTTGTTTCCAGGTTCTGGCTATGACAAACAATGCTGCTATGAACATAGTTGAGCACATGTCCTTGTGGCATGATTGATCATCCTTTGAATATATACCCAAAAGTGGTATTACTGGGTCATGAGGAAAGTCGTTTCCTAATTTTCTAAGAAATCGCCACACAGACATCCAAAGGGGCTGTCCAGCTTACATTCCTACCAGCAATGCAGAAGTGTTCCCTTTTCCCCACAACCTCTCCAGCATAAGTTATTATCAGTGTTTTTGATCTTGATCTTGGCCATTCTTACAGTTGTAAGATGGAATTTCAGAGTTGTTTTGATTTGCATTTCTGATGACTAAGGATGTTGAGCATTTCCTTAAGTTTTTTTCAGCCATTTTAGATTCCTCTGTTGAGAGTTCCATTTTTTTATTGGATTATTCTTTTTTATTGGATTGTTTTCTTGATGACCAATTTCTTGACTTCATATATTTTGGAGATCAGATCTCTGCCTGATGTGGGCTTAGTGAAGATCTTATTCTGTAGGCTGTCGTTTTGTCTTGTTGACCGTGTCCTTTGCTTTACAGAAGCTTTTCAGTTTCAGGAAGTCCTATTTATTAATTGTTTCTCTCAGTGTCTATGCTACTGGGGTTATATTTAGGAAGTGGTCTC